>VOPJ01004451.1:27500-38060 GCA_014673585.1 Semibalanus balanoides
TCTCCGACTCGCCACGACTCAACCCTCCTGCACTCTCCACTCAACTCGACTCAACTCTTCACATCACGACTCGCTAAGACTTGACCCGACTCGACTCAGCCCTCCTCCACTCTCAACTCCACTCGCCTCTCGCCAGCAGCATCATCCTGAACACAGCACAGTCTTCCAACACGACCATAGCCACCCGCCGTGGCTAATCTACCTATCAAGTAACAGCATAACATCCCTCCACACCTCAACATCTACACACACACTAATTCCAACCACTTCCACACACCAGCATCCACACACATCCACATAAAACACACGCACACACAGAGAGACCAGCTAAACAGAGACACACGAGGAGCCACAGCGTCCCCCGGTGCTGTCAGTCAGCCCGACACCCGCCCGGCTAATGTCTCCGGCTGGCGCGTCAGGCTGAACTATCAGGCTGAAGCCGCAGGGTGAGCCGGCCGCCGCCTGCCCCGCCTGTGGGAGCCGCTCCTCCATCCTCTCTCCAGTCGCCCCGCGCAGTTTGTACTCTTCTCTCTTGCTCTCCGCCGCTCAACTGTCGACCGACGCCTATAGGTGGGTACTCTCCCGCTCTGAAACACGTCACGGTGACGTCACATACACTGACCGACGCCTATAGGTGGGTAATCTCCCGCTCTGAAACACGTCACAGTGACGTCACATACACTGACTGACGCCTATAGGTGGGTACTCTCCCGCTCTGAAACACGTCACAGTGCGTCATTATACAACTGACTGACTGCCTATAGGTGGTACTCTCCCGCTCTGAAACCACGTTCACAGCTGACGTCATATACACTGGACTGACGCTATAGGTGGTACTCTCCCGCCTGGAAACACGTCCACCTGTGACGCCACCATACACTGACGAACGCCTATAGGTGCGGTACTCTCCCGCTCTGAAACACGTCACAGGTGACTCACATACCACTGACTGACGCCTATAGGTGGGTACTTCTCCCGCTCTGAACACGTCACAAGTGACGTCATCTACACTTGACTGACGCCTATGGTGGGACTCTCCCGCTCTGAAACACGTCACAGTTACGGTCACATACACTGACCGACGGCCTATAGTGGGTACTCTCCCGCTTTGAAACACGTCACAGTGACGTCATATACCGGACTGACGCCTATAGGTGGGTACTCTCCCGCCCTTGAAACACGTCACCGTGACGTCACATACCACTGACCGGACGCCTATAGGTGGTACCTTCCCGCCTGAAACACGCACCACTGACGTCACATACACCTGTCTGACGCCTATAGGTGGGTACTCTCCCGCCTCTGAAACACGTCAACAGTGACGTCACATACACTGACGACGCCTATAGGTGGCTACTCTCCCGCTCTGAAACACGTCACAGGGACGTCACATACCACTGACCGGACGCCTATAGGTGGGTACTCTCCCGCTCTGACACGTCACCAGGACGTCACACTTACGTCAATACGGCAGCGGTCTTTAACTAACAAGTATTGTCGTCTCGAGTACAGCCTACTTATAGTCAGGTTGGGCCATCCCTCGACCAGATTGCCTACGTGTCTGTGCATCACCGATTAAACCGTCACACCGTCACATCACCGTCATCACCGTCACACCGCGGCAAACGTCATGTACATAATCGAAACAAGCAACAAACAAACCTGGATGTCGAAGAAACGGCGGCGAGAAATTGCCACACCATTCGGCGGAGGGTTCTACGTCCATAGGATTCATCATTGAGAGGGGGAATTAAGTGGCTATCTCACACGCACCCACAACAGGTGGCTGAGAGCGACACACACAAACACACAAACACGCACCGGCAAAGACGCGGCGCTACTGGTCCGTGGCTTACCACAGGACAGAGCGGTTAGTGCTGTACCAGAGAAAGCTGGAGCCGTGGCGAACTTCAACTGCATGGCGGTGTGCGGTGAAAGTAACCCCAGACACATACGGAGTTTTGCTTATTTTTGAGGTTTTGTGCCAGAGGAGCTGCACTGATATGGCCATGTGCCGTCCATACTGACTGCTTCAATGATACACCTTTTGCCTCTTGTTCGGGCCTCACAGTAAGACACCAGCTACGCTAATAGCGCGGCAATACTCACTGGCATTTAAAAAGCGAAAAGCTGTAATCGGGAGGATAGTCACGTGCGATACAGCGCAGTTAGTATTGCAAACGAGCTGAAACCCAGGCCGCCTACGATCCACAAAATCTTCCCGGCGACCAGAAAAAGCGCTAGTGATCGCCTACGACACCACAGGATATGTCAGCATGCAGAAATAAACGATCAGCTGCTAAAAGACGCGCAAAAGCCAGCGAATGTTAAGCCAAAGCGTCAGCGCATGCAAAGCTGGCACCACGAACACGCACGTGCGTGCACATACACACATACAAACACGGCAAGGAAGGCAGAAACGATAGCAGCCGTGGACGATGGGTGCCAGAGATGTCCAAACGTGTCGCTAACAGTGTCAAAACGGCACGGACAATGCTCCAAGTTGGCTGCCGTCAGACACATAGACACCCTGCCTAACAAGACTGGCACGAAGCCACAACACAAAACACACCAAAACCTGGCGGCCAAAAGCCGTCAGCTTTAGCGGCCGCCAGCGGTGTTTTGGTATCACGGGGCCGGCAACACTCTTCAAATCCCCACCGCCCACCACACGTTTACAAACAGTACCGTACTGACACACGTTCACAACAATAACCGTACTCGTCCGTCCGCCAGTTAAACATAAACAGCACAAATCCAAACCCACAGCTACCGATACAAGCCAGTCAAGCTGCCGACAAAGCCACGCTATAGTCGTTACATACGCTGTAGCTTCGCGTCACAAAAACCGCAGTCTGCCGCAGTCTAAGCCTGAGGCTATGACTCAGCACCTTTCGAATCCAAGCTACCGTGAGTCACTGCCAGGGTTAATAGCCTCTATGGGAGCGACATAGCCTCTGTTGGGGGTAGCTAAGCCTCTCCCGGGTCGGTCTAGCTCTCTCCCTCTGAGATACACAGCCACTCCCTGGACAGCCTAGCCTCTCCCGAGGCGGCGGGGACAGTCTAGCCTCTCCCGAGGCGGCGCGGACTACCTAGCCTCTCCCAAGGCGGCGCGGACAACCTAGCCTCTCCCGGGGCGTCGCAGACAGCCTAGCGCGACGCAGCCTCCCCTGTCCACACCACAGACACCACCCGACTCTCACCTCCACACCGTACAGCCATCACCACCTGACCTCCCCCTCTCACCGGGCTGTGTCACCGCCTGACCTCCCCCTCTCACCGGGCTGTGGGGGCGGCGCGGTGGCCGCTCTGTCTGTCGGTCTGTCTGGAGCAGCGGCGGCGGCAGCAGCAGCGGCGGCTAGCTGTGCGGGCCGGCGGACGGCCGCAGCCAGGGCTGGAGACGGCCGGCGGGCCGCGGCAACGGCGGCGGACGAGGCGCTGCACAGCGGGAGCAGCGCTTATACTCCGGTACACACGCTCAGGGCACAGGGCAGGGCAGGGCGCAGGGCAGGGCGCAGGACAGGGCCGCAGCCTCGCAGGACAGGGCGCAGCGCAGGGTGCAGGGCAGGGCAGGGCGCAGGACGGGGCGGACAGAAAAGGAAATGGTAGGAGCAGGTTAAGTCGTCTAGAGGACGTCGTCGGGACAGGATACAATAGGTCAGAATACATCAGGACAGGACTAATTGGCAGGACAGGACAGGACAGATCAGATCAGGACAGATCAGACACTATCGGTTGAGCACAGAGGCGGCAGCTGAGGCGGCGGCGGCGGTCTTATCAACATCAGTCAGACAGGGCGCATGCGAAGAACCGACACCATCCCGTTCCTTCACACCCCCCTCCCCCTTCCCGTCATGTGTCTGTGTGGCGGGCAGCCTGAGAAAGAGAGATGATGATGATGATTTGGGTTTAAGGGCGCCTCAACTGTAAAGTTATGTGGCGCCCATTGAGAAAGAGAGAGATACCAGGAGGACGGCACACAAACTGTACTCGCGGAAACAGCCAGCGGATTTACGAAACTAAACTGTGAGCGACATCGACCACACGGCATCAGAGCAGCCGACACAAAAGATACGGTGAGATGAGCATTCACAAACAGTCTGACATTCAGTTCAATCAGTCAGTCTTGAGTTCGTTCAATGAGTTAGGTAATCGGCAGTGCTACGCTTATGAATATGATCAGCTGCAGACATGTGCATGGATCTGAAAGTTGGATCTATGATCCCAGAGGATATCTCGACAAAATGCAATGTTGGATATATGATCCAACTGTATCCCACGACAAGTTACAACAGTGGATCTTGGATCCCAGGGGATCTCTCGATTATATTTTGCGACGGATCTTGGATCCCACAGGATCCCATTATAAACAATTGGTATATGGCGTTTATGCACAACTTTCCCCGTACAAAATTATAATGTATTCAATGGAACCAAACTAATAAATGAAATAAAAGGAGTCGCATGAATGAAAACGAGTCCAGATCCGACAGATCAGATCCCAAGATCCGTTTTTGGGATCCGAGCACATGTCTGATCAGCTGCACGATATCTTGGTATGGTGATCACGTATGTTTAGCAGTGCCACAGATGCTTATGGTATATGGCGTTCATGCACAAATTTCCCCGTACAAAATTATTGTGTATTCAATAGAATCAAATTTATAAATTAAATAAAAGGGGTCGCATGAATGAAAACGAGCCACCGTGACAATTTAGCCAGTTTTCCAGCCCGTTTTCCAGTTAGATAACTCAAACGAATTTCTGATAACGTTTTCCCGTTTTCGTCGTGTGTCGGGTACCAGCCCTCACCACACAGAGTTCATCGTCGTCTGGAGACCCCAGCTCCGACCTCTCTCGCGGTCCAACCTCTGCACGGCCCTCCAGTGTGCGCCCCAATTTGTCGATTTTGGGGGGAAAATGACACAAAAATGTGACTTACTTTATCAACTCTCACTTCCCAATATTATATAAGTGAAGCTTTCCAATTCCAAGAAAAATGAATTCTAATAATATTGAGTTTTGACACAAATATCGACACAAATACATCAGTTCAATGAAAACCAACCAATTTTCACATAAAAAATGTTACATTTGGTACACAAAATTATTATCATGGTCTTTTGGGCTCGAACTATGCCACTCTGCCTCGATTGGCTAGAATTTGTAATTTGACCACAAACAAATACAAAAACACAATTTCGAGACACCGGCCCACCACACAGAACACATGCCCCGAATGCAGGGAGACGATTACCACACCACCAGGTTAGACATTCCGACTCTACTTCTGTCTCCCCGACAACCGTCCCCAGCTACACAGTAGTCAACCGTCCCCAGCCCACAGAACCCAGTCAAAACACCAGAGAAAATCGAGCCGAAGACATGCAGACTTCATATCGTGGGACATAAAACGATGCATTTTTTTACCAAATTACAACTCTGACCCTTAATTTCCATGAGTACGAAGTGATAATGGCATATTTTGAAATTTCGGACGGCTCTGGCCATGAAAGCTCGTGCACCATCAATTTCAGGATAGGCAGCATGAGCCGCTGTCTTCCTCAATGTCGAAGCGCCACATATAACAGCTCCGATTATTCTGCCGACGCTTCTCTCACAGGGGCTTGTGTCTGTCTGTGTTGGTCTGTGATGACCGATGGAGCCTGTCTGTGTCAGTCTGTGTGAGATCGTGTTCTGTGACCCGTCTTTCTAACTGAGTACTATCGGGGCGTGGTACTCTGATATCCTCCGTCTTACCGGAGTTGCGGGTACTTCGTCCCCGAGTCATCCTCGGTGTCGGTGTCCGAGCCGGTCACGTGCGGCGGCTGCTGCTGCTGCTGTGAGACCCGCGCCTTCCTCCGCACCAGGCTCAGGTGAATCTGGACACACACACACACCAGACAACAGTCAGAATGTGGCAGCTGTACAGAAGATCAGCCAACACGGCCAGAACGTCGCCGTCATCTCCAAGGCACAAGGCCACGTCTCGATCGGGCAAGTAGCTTGTGAGATACAAAAAGGATGCGCACGCGCGCACGTGCAGAGGCATCCTACCCCTGATTTGTGGAAAGTGGGGGCTGAGAGGTTCCTAATCCACACCAAAGCTTGCATACAATTTAGCCCAGTCGCATTGTGCGCAATCTCAACGGGCCGGTTCGGTCACCAGCGCCACCAGGACCTCATTTGGCGCCGGCGACGCGCAGCACTCCGAGACGGTGGACCGCAGAGACATACAAGGAGCCTGAACCGACAGGTTCCTCCGCAGATGCGACGCGACACGCGTGGGGAGATTGACCGGCGGCTGAGCGAGGCGGGCCCGAGCGGGATGTGGCGGAGCTGTCCAGCCCATTGCGGCTCTAAGCGAGCCGCCGGCAGTCCTCCCAGCGCTTGACGCCGACGCCCTTTAATCGCTACTCGTCCAGGTGGCAAGCAGTACCGCCACGCCAGGTGGATTCGTCCGGACCCGAAGCTTGCCGTCCGCCTACCTTAGGGTGGCCAGCGGCGGTTTCCAGGGTTGGCGCCAGTCTCGCCGGTACGACCTGTGCCGAGTTGGTGGGGCGTATGCGGAGTTCACGTCGTGCGGCACGGTACGGTCTGTGCATTCGTTCATCAAGATCTGCCTTCAGTCACTGTGTCATGTTATCACCCATATTGTAAATAGTAGCCTCATGTCTCACCACGTCCCGGACTCCTGGAAGCTGACCATTGTCCACCCAATCCAAAAGTCACGAAATCCACCAGAGTCTCTAATTACGGCCTATCCCATCCTCCCAACCATCGCCAACAATCAACGAGCGCGTCGTGTACCGAGCAGCTGTTCCACAAAACGTTCACCATCCATTCCATCTCTTCTTCATCCAATCAAACACGGGTTTAGATCTTGCCGTCACTCCACCGACCACTGCGCCTTTTGGACTGTCAGGACCAAGTTATTTTTGGCCATTGGACCGCAGTGACGTCACGTCTTTTATGCCTGTGTTAGATTGTTCCAAGTGCTTTGATAACGTCATCCCTTCATGATTCTTCTTACCCACAAGAGCGGAAATGACTGGTTGTCGACACTCGGTGGGTTGTAAGAGCTACCTCACTAAACCCATTTATCAAAAAGTTATAGTCAGGGGAAACCACCGGCATGAGACTACCTCTCTGACTCCACTCCTTGAACCCTACGGGCACCTACAAGGGTCCGCCTAAGGTTCCTCTGCTATTTTCAATTTATGCCACGACCTACGATGTTACAGACGTGGCCGGGGGCAAAGGGGATAGGATTAAGTTGGCCAAAAAAGTATGCCGATGACACCCAGGTGATGGTCTCTGGGGACCGGCGACCTTGCACCCTCACCCGTTCTCATTGGAAACGACAAACCTCACCCTTCTGGCTCATTTGGTTCGGCAAAAACGGCATTGAAAACTCAACGCTCAGAAAAACGCAGCTCATCGTTCTCGGCTCACGTCAAAAAATCTGCAAGAGGCTCCTCTCCCATCAGCGTCAAATTCTATTGGGTGCCACCAGTGCCGGTTCCCCACTGTCCGGTGAAACCTGGGTGTATAGTTTTCGATCAGGCCATGACGTTTCTCGGGCCCATGTAGATGACGTTGTGATGCGGTGCACCGGTCTGCTTATCGGTCTCAGCCACTGTAGGCACAGCCTGCCTTCAGGCGACCTTCACCACACAGTCCAGGGTCTTGTTCACCTCGCTAGGTCCAGTTATTGCATTTGTTGTGTACGGAACATGTAACGTCGGTCAGACGGCGCGCCTGCCAGAAGCTGCTCAACTTCGGAGCACCGTGTGCATCTCAGCCGTAGGAAGTCTTTGCATCACATCAGCGACCGTTTTTTAATGAAGCTCGAGTGGCTGACGGCGGGAACATTGTATTTTATCATTCTCTGAACCCTGTTTGAAAAACGCATCTTTAGTAACAACAGCTCGCAGCCCCGAGTCTCTTTCATTAGTCATCTTGCTATCAAGAACATGATGTCACCATCGCGGGACACCAGGCCAGTGCGACCATACTGCAGACACCAAGCGTTCCGCCAACAAGAGGCGGGAAGGCGGCGCTTCTTTGTTACTCGATTGTGACGGCTTTTTAACAGGCCTGCCCGTACTATTCGTGACCTCAGCCCACCCCAGGTTTTAAAGACCGAGCTGCGTAAGCACATCATGCAGACACAAGGGGATTAACATGTTGGCATGCATGTTAAGTTCGTTTACTTCGGTGCGTGACCTGTATGTGTGTGAGTGCGCGTGTTGCGAGTATGTCTGCTGACCCGATTTCAACTGTTTTATGTCTTATGACCTGCGACCTAGAATAGCCCCGCATCGCGTGGATCGGTTGCGTGAAGTAAATACAGTCGTTGGAGTTTTTGCGAGAAAACGCGTTTCAACACCCCTCACGCGGCACGCGCCACGTGCAGTGGTATTCACTAAAATGAGTTGTCACTGGTCTCAAACAGGGTAGGTTGGATCGGGCTGCTCAGCAAAGAATACCGCATGTCAATCGGATGTGCGGTTGCAAAAATACGAGCTTCTCATAAGCGTCGCCACAGGCCTGGTTGGGCCGCAGCTAGCTCACATGGATATTTTTCCCATATACCACGGAAGGACGAGCGAATGCTTCGTGCTCGCTCGTAATGTCTCCTATACACCTATCTGTCTCTAGTCACCGAGATCGTACATTGAAACCTCTCGGAAAACCACGAACCCCTACATCCCGTGTCATTGGTAAAACAACGTAACCGCCCTATCATAACACTGTCTGAACATCATTCTGCCTTTGCACCGGTAGGCGGACATACTGCATCGAAGCTCTCAGGATCACAAATCCTTTGTCCTTAGCAGATGCAAAACATCGCATACCACCCCCTGACACCACCGCTGTTACCCCGTTCTGGCTCTGCACAGCAGAGTAGCCCTTACTTTGAAGTCTGTCCGGGGCCCGAGCGAGTCTTTTGCAGCCCTTGTCAGGTCTGTTTGCTGACGGTCAGCTGTGATCCTATTTAGTGTTGACTCCGGCTGGCAGAGAGCGCGTCACCTGCACGAGCTGTTGAAGAGGGAGACAGGGGTGAGATGGGTGAGATGGGGTGAATGGGGTGAGATTGGGTGAGATGGAGTTTGAAAGGGGAATTTTTGGGCGGCAGCAGATCGTGAGAACGATGCGGAGTGAGATGGCGGTGAGGAGCGGGTGAGATGGGGTAGATGGGTGGAGATGGGGTTGTAGAGATTGGTGGTGAGATGGGGTGAGATGGGGTGAGATGGGGTGAGATGGGGTGAGATGGGGTGAGATGGTCCGGGTGGATTGTGGGGGTGAGATGGGAGTGTGATGGAAATGGTAGATGTGGTGAGATGGGGTGAGATGGTGGTGAGATGGGGTGAGAGAGGGGCTGAGACGGGGTGACATGGTGGTGAGATGGGGTGAGATGGAGTGAGATGGGAGTGAGATGGGGTGAGATGGGGTAATATGGGGTGATATGGGGTAACCAAGGGAGATAATCGTGGTTAGTCGATCAGCCGCGGTAAGACAGGGAGACACGGGACACGTGACGTCAGATACAATGAGAGCAAAGACATGAGCCAGACATAACGAGACACGGGTGAGACACTGTGATGCCGAATGTTAACTGACTCGAGAAACGTCTGCACGATACTGGGTCAGAAGCGTAAAAACGCATGACCATGTACCGCTCCGCCCATACCCACCGCTCTCTCTGCTGAATAGCCCCTCCCCCCCCCCGATCAGCTCGCGGAATGCGCGGCGGGTCAGGCAATGTGTGGCACCTAAAGCAGCATGTCCGCCGTAACTGGATTTATCCATCAATTGGCAGCGTTCACTGGGCCGTAACCACTTATCTAAGCGGCAAATTGGGGGGCGCTGTAGCGCTATAGTTCTTGGTCATGAGCAAACCACAGCCGTGTTAGTTTCGGCATTTTGCATAACTGAGGGCAGTAGAGAATAACACTATAACAAAACTATACCCGATCACCCCCCCCCCAAAAAAAAAAAAAAAAAAAAAAAAACATGCAAGCACTACATACAAAAGTCAAGCCCGCCACACCATCCGAAAAACACCAGAAACACACCGTACGCGCTGTCCAGACCACCCAAACGAACCCCATAGCGGTGATGTGCCCAGTGCAACTCTTCCGTACTCACGAACCCAAGCACTCATTTCACTCTCAAAGGTCCCAACACCCGTCTCCCGACACGCATGACACTTCAAACACTCAGTCCCGACACCTGCAGCACTCTCAACACTCTGGGCGACACCCACAACCGGTACTCCTCACACTACTGAAACACAATCCCAGCACCTGAAGCACCACTGCCAAACTGCTCAGTCCCTCAGTCCAGCCTCCACACTCTGAAGACACTCCGTCAGACACTCGGTCCCGGCACTCCAGAGCGACACTCTGCCCCGGAGGGCGACACTCACAGTCTGACGGCCGGGGGCGGCTCCAGAGAGACGGGCAGAGACACCTGCTTCCTGTGGACACCAGCGGCTCACTCACTCACACACTCAGCGGCTCACTGACTCACACACTCAGCGGCTCACTGACT
>VOPJ01004452.1:0-21601 GCA_014673585.1 Semibalanus balanoides
ATCCAAAAACCGAAAATAGAAAAGCTGTTCAGAATTGCTTACTACATACTAATCCACCTCGCAATTTTCGAAATCCGGAATTTTGCATTTTCATCCTGAGGACGACCATGCCTACTGTGCATGTCAGAGTGGCCCCTGGACAAGTCGAAATGGCCCCTGAGCGGGTCAGAGGGCCCCCTGAACACGTCGAATGGTCCCCTAGTCAGCACAGAGGGCCCCTGGGAAGATCATAAGGGCCCTGGGCAGGTAGGAGGGCCCCTTGGCATGTCGGAGGGGCCCCTGTGGAGGTTGAAAGGGTCCCTGAGTCGGTCAGATGGCCCCCCTGAACACGTCGAATGGGCCCCTAGCCAGCACAGAGGGCCCCTGGGCAGGTCGTAGGGGCCCCTGTGCAGGTCGAAGGGGCCCCTGGGCAGGTCGGAAGGGCCCCTGAGCGGGTCGGAGGAGCCCCTGAGCATGTCGGTAGGGCGAAAAAGCAGCCATCGCAGTTCCTTACCAGGTTGAATGGGCGCATTCCCGGTGACGCCCCTGCGAGTTGGTATGAGATAAACGTTATTATTACTTATTGTTGCCGACACAATCGCACTATGCCGGCAACATGGTTCGTAGAAGAGTAGTGACTAAAGAGTTCATTCTAAAAGGCCAAAATGTAGTCGAAATAATAAAAGTATATTAAATAATAGGAATAACACGTAAATTGGTATCAGCACGCACGTTCATGTGCGCCTCCCACGAATCCCTTCCAGCGTACTAATATCACGATAACGAGACGAGCACCTGGACGGAGGCGCACGTCGTGTGCGCCTCCTACGGGTCCCTCCTGGGTACTGCCATGCCGGCGGTGGGCACGACACGAGACAACGAGACAAACAGGGTAGACGCTAACCCGGACACGCCCGAGAAGCCGGCCCGGCGCGGGAAAGAGTCAATATTGAACTTCCAGCAGGGTCGCTGGATGTTTTTGGACGTAGTCGGGCACCGCTGGTGTGGGAAGGGCAAACAGCTTACCCAGGTAACAGATACCGTTGTAACAACGTTGTGACAAATCAAGTAGGAATTTTATTTTTAACAACGTTGCGACAACGTCGTGAATGTTGTGAAGAAAAAGTTGTATAAACGTCGCTGTTAAACGTTACAGCAACGTTGTATCGTTACGATCTAGACTAGAAACACTACAAAACCGAGCTGCGAGACTTGTCACTGGAGGACTCTATCGAACACACCGACAAACTACTGGCAGAAGTAGGATGGACCAGACTGACAACGAACGACACATAACACAGATTAATATTGTACCATAACTGAACAATACATGCAACAATCACCACATACACAGAGAATGCTAACCTAAAGCATGCGCGCCCAAGACACCAACAGAGAACTAGAAACGCCAGCTCCCACACAACAGTAACCAGCCACACAACATCACACCATAAGTCATTTTTTCAAACAACAAGCAAACAATGGAACGAATTACACAACACTACAAGAAAACTTACACACTCGAACTTCAAAAAACAACTTTGCGAGCGGCTGGGTGTGCCCGATCCACCCCCTTACTATATATTGGGACCAAAAAAGGGGAATATTTTGCACTCAAGACTTAGAATGAATATGTCCCACTTAAATTCCACTATTTCGCATTCAAAAATCAGCTTCGCCAGCGGGATTGTGGACATCAACAGAAAATACAAGTCACTACGTTCTTTCATGCCCAAAATTTACCGAACAAAGAAGCCTGCTGTTTAACAATATATATAAATCCTTAAAACTTGGACTTAAGAAATAAACTAGCTTCAGATCAACGTTACAAATATTATTACATGGTACAGGTCTCAGCAGCGATGGCGGTCGGGAGGTGGCCCTCCAATTCCAAAATTTCGTACGTACTTCCAGCAGATTTGTTGACCTCTACTAAACTCCCATAACTCTCTTATTTATATGGACGTGACCTCCTCGGTGGGGCGCACTGGAGCTGGGCGGGCTGTGACAAAGTATATTGAGCGTATTCACCTTCTTACTAAGATTAATGATCAACCACGTAAGTCACGTTAGCTATGCTTGTCAAAAGTAACGTTGAAGCAACGTGTTTCAACGTTTTGTGAGCGTCACAGGAGACGTTTTGCCCCGTTTCCTAGGAGTCTACAAAATTGCACTATCACAACGTTGTGTAGTTGTGTTGCAACCTTGTCACAACGTAGCGACAACGTCAAATTGTTAGCTGGGTAGCTCACCTCACCTCCCGAGCGCCCGGCGGTCCCCACCAGCCACAATTATAATTTCGTCCGGAACACTTATGTCTGTTCGGAATATCGCGTTTTTATGGTTTTTTTAGTGATTTTTCCGACAAATGTGTTTTTTTACCGTAAAAAAACTTTTTTATTCGAAAAAAGTTTTCCCAAAAAGTACATTTTGTAATTCAGAATGCCAAAATAAGGTGACCAACCCAAATCCGCGGAGAAAAAGTGATACTTTTTTTACACAAAAAGATGCCTCCACAGAGAGAAACATAAGACTCACGCCAGTTCGCGCACACGTCTTTGACCTACCCACACCCAATGCCAGAGTAAGAGCTGAAGTCCAGCTCATAGTACACTGCTGCATGCTCAGGAACTTATTGCATATAAGTGTACGAAGTAGACTTGATCGCCACGACGACATGCGTGTGCGGTAGAAAATCTAATAGTTGGTGGCTACTGAGAGAGCACCGCCTCTGCACCATCGCTATTCCGGAATGACGCCTAAGCGGTGGACAGTGACACATCTTCCCGTCACCGAAAGGAGCGAAGTTGTGCGATTCAAGTAGAAATACATCAATAAGTGCACTTCATATACAACCACAGCAGCGAGATTGTATACGTCGGGCATTGCAATCGCTGGCTCAAAGTTGGGGACAAAGACATTATGGGCCTGTTCCAGTCGCACTTCCCGGGAGGAGTTTAGAGCAAGTTTGAGCAGCTCAGAGCAGCCGTGTGGGAGTCGCCACGGGAACGATCAGATGAGTTTAGAGGAGATATCAGCTGTTTGCGTCGAAACTTGGGCATCTGTTGACCACTGCTGTTGACATTAACAAATGTATCAGCCATTGACGCCATAAATGTACTCCTCAGCCTCCTCCGGCCTGCTCCACCTCGGTGTCGGGAGCAGGCTGCAGGATGGAGGAGTTTAGAGGAGGTTTCGGGAGCAGTTGGATGAGCTTGGAGCAACTTAGAGCAGCCCGGGAACGACAGAGGAAGTCAGAGGCGGTTAGAGGCAGTTGGAAGTGCGACTGGAACAGAACCTATGTTTTCCAAGAATTCAGTTGCTGGACGTCCCCCACCCCCCCTCCCCGTACGAGCCCATGGTTGTCAGACTTGTCACTGCGCGGCTTCCTCCGCAGATCACAACCACCTGGCGGCCAGCCGAGCGTTCGCACAGAGATCGTTGTGTATAGATGTCGCTGTCGTAGGCCCCTGCCTCCACCGTACGCCCTATCACGGTAGGCGGCAGCAGAAGGGCCCCGCCGATGTTGCAGACGTGGCCGTGAGCAGGACACTCACGGGTGTCACGATGTCGTGTCGCAGCACATCGTCATCACCTGGGCAGCAATGCTGAAGAAATGACGTAATCTGCCCCGTGCTCGTCACGGCAGGCTTCATTTGTTGCTCGGTACGCGGGTGAGCATGTCCGTTGGCGACGTCTCCGATGGCGGAGCTGCACGGTCGGCTTCATGGGCGGTCGCAGCCATGGTCTTTGGGGGGAGCAACTCGACAAGTGGGCCTGTGGTTGGTCTGAAAGGGCTATCGGTTGGTGCGAGAGGCCCTACGCTGATTTGAAAGGGTATTTTTACACCTGCGGCTTGGTTTGTAAACTTTTAACATTATGGCTTGGGCCGGTCTGAAGGCCGCCTTCAGACGATCTGATCAATGTATAGCGTTTCCCCGCCCCCGTTGCTCAGTGGGAGAGCGCTGGTCTTCTGACCTATCTCAGTAGTGGCAGCCTGGGTTCGAGTCGCTTCGACGCTCGCTATTTGCTCCGTGACTGGGATGGCCTGCGGCGGTGGCAGCGTCGCATCAGGCAGTGACCGTCAGCGAGCGGGGCAGACCGTGTCCAGGACCATGTCGCGCCGCACGTAAACTTTCGTCTCTACATTCTGCCGGCCAACCCGGAATGGCGATCGGGTGGTGAGGTCAGGACCAGCGCAACAGGCTCTGCTTAGCGCGGGTCCTGACCTCGGAAGCCATCCATACAGAACATTCGGACTAAAAAAAAAAATGTGATGTCAGAGGGTATTTTCAGGCATTGGGTATTTCAAGTCCAAAGACAGATGGACAGGGCCAAGACACACTGCAGTTCAGGTTTCGACGACAATCTGTTTTCACGGGTATCTGAGGCCCGGTGAATCACGCTGTGGCAAATTTAAGCTCCCTTGGTAGAACCTTGGCAACTGAGGTTTGTTACCACATTTCTGTGAGGTCACGATGCAAGTTTTTTCAAAGCCAATAATGCTGTCATGTCAATTAACCTTCACCCTTCCTGATGTGGGTCATGTTGACTTCCCTGATAGTTGTCAGGAATAACGGGAAAACGGAGGTGTATAGCGTCACCAAAATTGACATAGGTCTTCGGGCATCAATTACCCACATAACCTTGGCAAGGGTGACGCCACCTCTCGAAAGTTTGGGGGAACGGAGGCATTTTGAAGTCAAATGCTTTCCATGCAACGCCCATAGGCCAAATGTCAAAATCCGAAAATGTTGGGGGGACACGTCCCCCCGTCCCCCGTCCCTGGTAGAGGAGCGTGAGCCCCTGAACCTTGGGTCATTTTAGGTCAGGTCACCTAGTCATGTCGAGTGATCTTACCTCCAAAATTAGTTGCGGTCGTGCCAAAGTCACGGGGTCATCGAACGATTTGAACTCACAGATGTTAATCACAACATACCTAGGTATTGACCATTTATTTATTTCGTTGTTATATCTGTGACCTAAGGTCAGGTCAATTTCGTGACCTTCCCATTACCAGCCAATGATAAAATATTCGAATGCTTCCTGTTTAGAGGGCATGCAATAGATTAGACCAATTCTTGCTGAATCATGCTATTTTAGCTCACTGTTGATGACCTAGGTGCGCCTGTTGCCGAGTGATCTATACAAGGCCAGCTGAGGACATCTAAGGTCACCGGTCACAGATACCTGTAATTTGTATATCTCGGATTTGTTATATCGGTGACCTAAAGTCAGGGTCAACTTTGTGACCACAAGCACTTGTTTATCAATAACTCTTGACAGAATGAAGAGAGACGTGAAAACGGCATTAATGTGTTTGTCTCGTCGAGACACGTCTCACAATATGTAGCATGACCTACTTGGGTCACCCCTTGACCTTGACCTGAGGTAAAATTTCCTTGTTGACCTCATCTGTAAAAAATTAATTGTATTTAAAAGCGCCTGGACGAGACAAACATGATAGCGTCAAGATGACTGCTTTATCGATATTAGTTAAGAAGTTATTCGCAAAATACTTTTTTTGCAGAAAAAAATTACCTTCAATGACCTCTGGAAGTTGGAACCTAAAGTATTATCTAAGATCCAATTCTTACTCCACTTAGGACGATTAAAAATTTCAAGTGCTTATGATTTTGATTTTTTTACTCCTAGTTATAGTTTCCGAGAAAATTTGGGGTATCTGGAGCAAAGTCCTAAGCCTGGAAAATCTGACCTATAATGACCTCTGGTGACCTTGATACTATCCTGACTTAAAAAGACCAAGTATTTTCGATAGAGCTTGTCTTGAATTATATAACTCCGTTTTTCCGCTTGTCGTTACGTTGCGTGTTTTTTATATATAATAGGGGTGAAATCCCCCCCCCCTCCCCTTCCAGGCGTGTAATTCTCAGAGGCCCTCCAGGACGCATGTTAAGGTACTGTAAGTGTCACGTTGATATTTATCATAGTTTTCAAAATATTGAGAAACTTCGGGAGGAGGGGGATAAATGCTGCCCCCCCCACACCCAAGCGGGGCGCAGTTTCATTACCTACCCACATATTTAAATACGAAGAAAGTACTCAACGATATAGGATGAAAAGTGACCTCTAATTTGACCCAACAATAAAATAAGTTACATATCCTTTGGAATAAATTCATAAAAACAAATAAATACGAAGACAACATTCCTGGGGGATGTCCTCCCCTGACTTTTTAACTGGGGGATGCATCCCCAGCCCCGCTTTTGACGCCCATGCCTCTCATACCAGCGTAGTCCTCCCTCAGGCCAAGCAAGGGCCTCTCAGAGCAGTGTAGGGCACTCAAGAGCCCAAAGCGGCCTTCATAGATTTGCCTAGGTCCCTCTCAGACCCAACAAAGGCCCTCTCAGACCAGCATAACACCCCAAGGCTTGGTAACGTTCCCGTTGATAAGGCCTTAAGCTCATGTATACATGTTTTACATACCTAGTACACTTAGCAACGGCCTATACAAATTAACTTTTTGTATGGCTCTTCATCTCGCTTGGGGCCCCCTTTCAGGCCAGCGCCAAGGGCCCCCTAGACTCAAGTCGGGACCACCCTTCGCCAAATCCTAGCTACGCCGTTGGATGAGGAGTATACTCACTGCTGGTGTTCTGTTTGTGCATATACTTTATATTTGTCACATTGTTACGCCTAATATACCTATATTAGTTTACAGCTGAAGTTTGTTTACCGTTGACTCTTGTGCTTTGGCGAAAAGCTTAAAACCGTTTGTTTGTGGACTAGAGAGTTTTTGGACTGTAGGTCACGTGACCTGAAGCTTTTGGACTATAGATCACGTGACAAAGCCAGACTCAAATGCACATTGCTAGATGTGATTTGTATCTATCCCGTGCTGCAGCTGCACACTAAATCGCTTTGTGAACTCGCACTCCCAAATTCAAAGTTTCGGGCCTCGACTTCGTCTCGGCCACAAACTGAATTTTGGCGCGCTTGTCCACAAAGCTAAATTGAGTGGTTGATTGTTTTTTGGTTGATTATAACTGTGGCATCATAATGTCGGTCTTCCCGTTCGCAGCAAACGATGCGTGAGCTGGCCCTGCTATATCGTGTCTAGTTCGACTTGTTGCCGCCTGATGTCGCTGGTGAAGCGCCGCTTGGTGACGCTGCGGGCTGTATCTTAGAAAGGCGTCCACTGTCCAGTCTGAGCCAGATCGTACATAGGCGGCGGAACGGGGGGCACCGGGGCGCAAGTTTACAATCATGCTACGGAAGGTGCACCGCCCGCCGCTGATTGGCCAATACGTCTGTGGGTGACGTCACAGAGCGGTTGAGCCTGCACTCTACTTCTCAGTCTCCACGCTTTTTGCTTAGGGAGCCTTCATTGCGAAGACTTCTTCGTTAAATTAGGAGTGCTATACTGCTATAGCCAAGGCTAATATAAAACGTTATAGCTATACGTGGGGAAGATGGTTTGGAGTTGGAAGATCGGTTGGAGACTGCAGCTTCTAGCCACCTATATTCACACACACACACACACACACATGAAATATAATCGATATGAGATGTGCAAGGATTATGATTATCGATGTTTTTAGATAAAGTTCCTTGCCTACTATCTCCAAGGACCCAGCGCCCCCCCTGCAGTGTATGCATAGGCGTATCGGAACCGCACGTGACGAGACCTCTCATGGGAGCAGACGATCTACGCACAGCGCCGTTGCCATCAAGGGCACCAAAGGGGGGACGGGGGACGCGTTCCTAAGCCTTCCAGATATAATTTTAACATTAGCCTATGGACGTTGCATGGAAAAACGACTTCGAAATCCCTCCGTCCCTCGATACTTTCGGAAGGTGGCGCCGCCCTTGCCCTTGGTTGCCATGATTACGCTCGCGCAAAACTACAATACCAAGACCGTAACACTAGTGCAGATCCCTTCTCCGTGGTACAGTTATTTGTTTAAGTTTCAGTTCTTGCTTGAGTTCTTGCGATTATGATTTGATATTTCTTATAATGCCGGAAAAAATTGTATGTGGATTTCTTCGTAGACGGTCTTGTCACTTTTAAAACATCTGTTTTAGCCTATGCCGCGAGCATGTCGTGTATGTCTCTGTAGCTGTGCGGGTGGCGTGGTTCTGTTATTTACCATGTGTTGTCGCTTATATGGATGTGTTTTATTATTTAATATATATTCTATCACTGAGCTTGTCTATTACGTGGGCACAGTGCCTGCTAGTGATATAACTGATAAATGAGAAAAAGTATTATATTATTGAATGCTCCAATGTTTCAGAACAGTGTAAAACAAATACATATTAAACATATTGACCTAAGGTCACCAAATTTCAGCACAGTAGCTTAACACAGATCACGCAGATCCAGGGGGAATCAGAGCAAACAAAGTCCCAACTGGAAATTTGGCCTTCCATGGACCTCTGGTGATCTAATTTTTGACCTAAGCGAAACATAAAAAAATCGTTAAATGATTTTGACGACGTTTCGAACCTCGTTTTTCGGTTTTGGTTACGTTATCCTAGGAGCTGAGTTAGACGTGGTGTTCACCCCTCCCCCTACGTAGAGCGCGGAAAATCGCGGAATAGCGCTCAGTGACCAATAAGCGGGACATAATTACCTTCTAGAACTTGTTTAATAACTTCCAATTATTTTACCCGATACAGTTTGACTATACATTTCCGCAATACAGCTGCTCGCCTTTGCCCTTTGCGAAACCCTCCCATGAACCGTGCACACCTCGCGCCGACGCAGCCGCACTACGCTGCGTCGGCGGCGCACACTCCAACGAGCCGTGCGCACCTCTAACCGGCCGCGCCGACGGAGGTGACGTAAGCATGACATCACAACCAGCGGACGGTGCACCTTCGCGTAGCATGGATTGTAAACTTGCCACGGGGCCTCGTGCCCCCCTTGAATCTGCAGGGGGGCACACATATCCAAGAGTCCCCCCCCCCCTCAATCTGCGTACGCCAATGCGATATGAGATTTAGGTCTCAGTTATCAATTATCGCATTGACGGAAGGAATTTGACGAGGGGTTAGAATGGAAAGAGTTTTTCGGACTTTCATCCTCGTCAGTTGTGTAAGACTGTACGTCAGTTGTGTACAGTCTTACACAACTGACGAGGATGAAAGTCCGAAAAACTCTTTCTATCAAATTATGGTTAACACATTTATATAATGCCGTAAATATTTACGAACGTGATAATGCTCGTGGAAAAACGACAAGTGTTTGAAAAATCGTAGAAATTCGAGTTTTTAAGTCAATTACAAACGAAAAACACTAAAATAAATCAAATAATATCTTCTTAAAAATGGTCGTCTCGGATTTGCAAAATTGTTGGTTTTTAACCCTTAAAATGCCAAAAACTCTGTTTTAAATGAGTTTTTCACAAAATCAATAAATTACTAGCTATTAAAAAAGTATTTGTATACATATCTGAGAGAACCAAGCATGGACGGCATAACAAAATCAAACAATATTTGTACTCTTGACTGACTATGGCTTTCTAACTATAAGTAACTCATGATGTCATTTTTAGAAATTAAGTATTTTGCCTGTAGTGACAAGATATACATTAACGGGACTATCTCAAGCAGAAGGTAAGTACAAACCGCGTCAACGAACACCGAAGAGATTATTTTTGTGCTCTCACGAAGAGCTATTAACAAAAATGGAATACCTATGTTATGTTAATGGAGAAGTTAAACGTTCAAGAACATAAAGCCAATTTGAAACAAGATACGATAAACATAGCAGAACTGACAAACCAGAAAAAATATTAATTTTTGATGAAAAGTACGTAACATGATAAATGCGCATATATCCGCGCGACCCGATACCTTGCCAAGAGGGGGGCACGGGGCCATGTCACCACCTCCCTCCTTCCCTTTAACGCCTTGAGCAAACTCCAATTTACACTAGATAAAATGCGACGACTGCTGACGCGCCAACTCCAAACCACCCCACCCCCCCACCCTCCCGGGTCAGCAACTTTTTGCATTCTGGGTGAAATTCGCAATTCGGGGACGTGAAATCGAAGTGCCCCCCCCCGCTCTTGCCCAGAAACGTTCCGCCGCCACTGCACAGTGGGCGTTCCGGCCGGTCTAGCCTCGCGAAACTCCAAATTGTAAATTACAGAGTTTGGAAATAAAATGTAAATCAATCGACTGGAAAATGTCCATGGATTACGAATATGACATTGATTTGATCATTACATGTTTTTTTTCGTAGAGGAATGGGACATCAAACACAAGAGTTCACGTCACCATTAAAAACTGATTATTCATAGGCGATTTAAACGTTCTGGAAAATGTGATGATGAGGCAATATGTATGCATTTTCCGCACCAAATGTGTTTTAGTGTGATGTACTGTTTATTGTTCGTGCATATGGTAGTCTAGATCAGTTAAAATTGAGCCAAATATAAGCAATATTAAATATATCGCCCTATCTCTGTTGATGCCTAAAATTATCATAATGAAATTCGATAGAGCCGATATAAACATTATCGCGAGGTAGCGTCTCAAAACAAGCACCAGAATGTACACTGGGATCCTATCTAACTGGTCAAACTCTAAAAAGTTGCCCGAACTTGCCCCAAAGACTTCTATGTAACAATTGCAAAAGTTTCACTATTTACTTAAGCGCCCGGGTGTAGGGGCCCAGCGCATGGTTAACAATATACGCTCGCATATTAAGGCTTTTATTTCAATGATGGCATAAAAACACCAGCAAGCTAGAGCAGATAAATTAGTAGAGTTTGCCAAATTGATGATATTTTTGGACCCAGGTCCCACCCGGTCCCAAAAGCTGAAAATGGGCCAGGTTATACCTACTGCAAGGCAAGTTCGGACCCAGTGGACCCAAATTTCAAAGTATTGTCTCGCAAATGATTTTGACAAACCTGCACTCTTCAGGTAGTGTAAGTAATTTCACTGAAAGTGAAAAATTTGTGTGAAAGAAGTGAAAAGCGAAAGTGAAAAAGTGAAAATTTCAGTTAGGTATGCATGCGTACATACATGTGGTGAAATTTACATCTGCTGAAGCATCAATTATCTAATGACATGACACAAAAATGAGTTTGTCCAAGCTTACTGGAACAGAGCTGTCAAATTCAGCTTTTAAATAGCGAATACTTCGAAAAATATTAACGTGTTATCTGAAACAGGGCCTCGGAATACCTAGGAATACCTATATGCCATATTACACAATACACAGTGCATTGCGCATTTTGAAGTTGTTGCTTGTAGCAGATATGTAGGGGAGAACGGGCACGTTCTGTACCGGGGCCACTTTATGCTCAGCGGGGTTTTCCTCGTGAACTATCCACCGAAGGTATATTGTTTGTTTCGTAACATATGTTCCTTTATGCTTGCCGAGGCCGGTACAGATCAAACAACACATGCCTGCGACCAGAATTGATCCAAATTGGAAAGTTTGGTTTTTCAACGAAATCCAAGACTTTTTGGTAAGTGACACGAATTTTGGTTATGGCATTTTTCAGAGGAATTGGTATGTGTCTTGATGCTACACTGGGGCGACATCGAATGTCCATAATATTGTGCTGAAGCGTTATTCCTCGTGTCAGTTCTCCAAGTTTCAGTAAAAAAAAAGTGTGAGTCCTATGTGAGCTGGCGGACAGGTTTGTCGCCAATATGTAGGAGTTTAATCGCTCACTGAATCCTGTTCATGATTCCTAGTCCGTATCGGGGCTTATAAACGACCATACCAAGTTTTGCCCAGTTCATTGCAGTTGAATACGCCACTATAAGCGTAAAACGAATGGTGGTGCGATGCGCTCACATTATTCGTGCCTTAAGGCCATTTCTAAGGAATTTTCACTGGTGTCTTTCCTACTGACAGATTTAGGCTTCAATTTGGCGGAAAAGGTTTAAGCTACGTTTCGTTAGCGAAAAGTTGTTGATCCGGGGATGGCGTGGGTCGTCAGTGGCAAAGAGTCGTTTAAACGGGAGGGGGAGGAGGCGTCCGGGCCTCATTGGCAAGAAATTAATATATGGCCCGTGGAGACAGTTATCGCGTTTTTCTACCGCTGACTGCGGGGATCTTTTGTTCGTCCAAGGGGCGGGGTATTCGGTGAAAATCCCTTCCAGTTACCCATTTAAATTAGTCTGATTCGTGCATGAAATCACCAAGAAAAACGCGAAAATGCAGTTTTGGATCATATATGGCCGTCATTTTTACACTATTGATGATGGCGATGAATGCACCCCTCTCCAACTGCAGGGACGCCACAGATGACCGTTCGGTGATCACAGGAATGCCCACCAGTGACAGAATGTGCCCTTTTAGTTGTGACAGACGTGCCCGTACAGGGCGGAGAATAGGGGTTTTGGCGGGGCTCAAAACACCCCTGAGCTCAGAAGTGCACCTCACTGTCCAAGCACCCGCCTCAGATAAAAGGTCCTGTGCAACTAACTAATACAAGATAGAAACTGATAACTATATCTTCACTGATGAAAATTGCAAAACTAACATTTTCTGCTTCTTCAGCGCCGCCCTCATGTCCTGTCAAGCTAGTATGATACTGTTTTAGACACACATATGTTCAAGGAGGTTGCAGGCATCAAAGAGACAACTGGTGGGATGATCCTGTTCATTCTGGAGAGGGGGGAAGCCCCCCCGGTTCCCAGTTTTGTCAAGAAAGTCAAAAGTGGGTTCCAAATCCAAGAGTGTGGCATAGAATGGGTGGGAACATCAATTTATACAGTAATATATCAATTGTAGGAGGGTTTTTGATACAAAATGAACAATATTTCACTATCAGATGCTAAGAACAGCAAGATCGAGCGTGATCAAGTCTGAGTTCATCTAAATGGACTCAATTCTATTTTCTCGTCTCTAATTTCCTCCAATATAAATAATTCAAGGATGTTTCTACATATAAAAACTCATTTTTAAACTGTCAAGGTAGGTATCACCGAAACTGTTACTTCAAATATTAGTAGTTTGGTTATTTTAGGTAAGGTTACGTTATCTACTCCCCATCCACAAAATAAAATAAAAATTGAACTATGCGATCACACGATTACTATCCCTAGTTGACTCCTTAATAAATACACCCACTGTAAACCTCACTTAAAGAACAACTAATAGTCGCTCTAAAAAAATAGATTGGAAAAGGCCATCATAATTACCTACTAAAACGCATTTAAAATAATAAAACATCGACAATATAATAATTCAAGGCATATAAACTCATTTTAAGCTGTCAGACCGG
Source organism: Semibalanus balanoides (assembly GCA_014673585.1). Lineage (NCBI taxonomy): Eukaryota > Metazoa > Arthropoda > Thecostraca > Balanomorpha > Balanidae > Semibalanus > Semibalanus balanoides. The sequence continues at coordinate 13,200 of VOPJ01004452.1, forward strand.
TATCACCTTGTAACTGTGCTATTCAAATATTAGTTTAGTTTGGTTATTTTTAGGAAAGGTACGTTTTCTACTATCACAAAATAAAATAAAAACTTGAACTATAGGGATATCACCGATTAACTATCCTATTGAATCCTTAATTAAAACAACGCAAACTGTAAAACTCACTTAACGACAACTAATAGTCCGATTTTAAAAAACATAGATTGGAAAAGCAGGCATAAATATAACTAAAAACGATTTAACATAATAAAACATGTTAAAGCCACATTAAAATAATTACAGCCCACACTTTGCAACTTAATTCCTCATACAAATTAAAATACAAAGACCACAGCACTTTTCACTCAGGTCCATTTGTATCCCTGATATCAAACTTTTTGTAGTTGTTCTGGTGTGAGTGTTACAAGCCTGCGAGCATTTAGTGACGCCACGTGGTGTTCATGCAAAATATTTGTTGACTTTGTCCGCCCCTGTAGAAAAGTTGGATAATTTTGTCGTCCCGTGTAGCTCAGTGGGAGAGTCTGACCTATCCGGTAAGTGGGGAGCCCGGGTCCGAGTCGCTTCCGGCGTCGGTGCTCGCCAATTTTCTCCTGCATGGATGGCTGCGGCGGTTGGCAGCGCTCGCACTCCAGGCCAGGTCAGGTGACGTCAGTGAGCGGGGCGGACCGTGTCCCGGATGTCGGGCAGTAAAAACTTTCGTCTCTAAATTTCTGTCCGGCCAACAGGATTGCGCAATCGGGTGGTGAGGTCAGGACCAGTGCACAAGCCTGCTTAGCGCGGGTCCTGACCTCAGAAAGCCATCCATACGAAAACATTCGGAAAAAAATTATTTAAAAAATATCCATCCAGCCCAAGGGTTAGGTTAGAATCTCCATCAGCAGTGATATGTTTGAAAGGATAAGTAAGGTTCGATTAGGATCCATCCAGAAGGTTGCAGACGAGATTTGCGGACGAATATTTTGTAATGCACTGTTAAAATGCACTTGAAAGCACACAGGCTTTCTCTACCAGACCCGGGTAGTACAATCAAACATTGGCCATTGGCCATGGTCGCAAAGAACACTTTTCACAAGATTTCCATTTTTGCTCTCCTTTCCAGCTGTGAGAGCTACAGGGACGTAGTTAGCCAAAGGGGGGGCCAGGCATGACCGCCCCGGGCCCTGGCGAGATAAATTCACACTAGATTAGACATGAGATTCTCCGAAACCCGACCCTACCCCCCCCCCCAGCGTCAGGAGCATTGCGCTGAAGAGCAAAGGCGGAATTTTTTTTTCGCGCATGCAGGTCTGTTGAAAAGCACCCCTGGCATTTTGAACAATTCTTCTCACCCTGCGCGTATATGGGGCAGTTTCCTGCTCAGATAAAGCATCGCCAATTAATGACACTGGGTGTCCGAAACAAACTGTGATACCACTTCAGACTTCTAAGAGAGATTTGAGTTTGATGTACGTGAACAGATTGGAAGTATCAATCACTAACTCCTTAAAAGTGTGTCCACCAGGGCAAATTAACAAAAAAGTGACAGAACGTGCCCCGGTCTCCCCTACTAGTGTTATGTATTTTTATTTTACACCCCGACTACACCAAGAACCAAATGTTAGGTTCTCCATTTGGGCTATCCATTAGAGTCAGGGCCAAAGCTCTACAACATATATTTATATTCCAAGTTCTGACCACATACCATTCCATTTTCCTGATGTTAACCCCCTGAGTCTAACCCTAATCCAAAGAAGAAATCAGTTTATGGTGACAAATTTTAACAACGTGTGCAAAAATGTACGATCTTTGAAACGAAAAACAGCTTTAACATGAACATACAGAAACAACATCAACGTATTAACCCTATTAGTGGCAGGGGTCTTTTTTGTTTTTCGGCCACCCCTCAGGGTTTTCGTGGATATCTCCGGAACCGTTAAGAGCAAGCCCATGCAATTTTCTGACTTTTCCTAAAATCGATCTTCGCATATTATAGGGAAAAAGCTGAGTACTTATTAGTAACAGAGGCGGCTCCAGGACCAGATTTTGGTAGGCTCTTTCGACGACATTTGGCAATAACAAGGAGATGCGTTCTTCGTGGCTTCTTTCTAACTGCATCAAGTATGAAACGGGTTACAAATGTTGAGTTTGATTGAATCAAAGTTCAAATTAGTTGTTGCTATTGGAAATTCCATAACTATTGTACGGCAGAGGCGGTTTTAGGGATTTAAAAAGGGGAGGTCTTCCAGGAAGTATGAAACAATTGGCTGGCAGTCATTGGAGCGATTTATGTGAGATTTATACCTATGAAGATGCAAGAGATTAACCTTGCCATTTCTTTGCATAAGGTTTATTTCAATAATAGACTTACAGGGGCGTGTTCAGCACAGAGAAAACAGGTGACGTTAACATAATGATGACGCATATGGGACAGCGATTACGAGAATAAGAATATATACTTTTAACTATTAATGACATTGAGCAAGGGGACGGATATGAAGTATGTTTTGGGCAGTGGCGTGCTCAGGAATCGAAGTAAGGGGGTCATATTTTTGCAAGGAAACTTAAATGCTTTCGCCACCAATGACATAATATACTGCAGTTTTTGGATGAAACACGCACCACAGGATACTCTACGAATGGTTATCGGAGAAAGGGCGACTCCAGGTAGGGTATGAAGTGGGGCAACAAATGTGAATTGAAGTTGCAAGTGAAAAGTCACTGTTGACTAGTTAGTACTAAGAACGAAAATAAAGGGTACCCTAGCAAGGCTTATCACCCTAATTTGGATCCTGGCACACGCCCATGTAGGTAAAAAATATAACGGGACTATATGTGCTCAGTAGCTTATGTATATTGTTGGTAGCAGTTTGCTTTGGCTTAATGATTGTTTTTTTATTTGGACCTTCCTTTTCTTAACCTGGCACCGCTATGCGATAAAATATCTTAATAACTATTTTGGCTGATGTCACAATAACGCACCATTTCAATTATTCCAAAGCAAAACCACAAAAACTGTTCAACTATGCATTTTTTACCCCCATATTTAGTGACCTGAAAACGCCTATGATTTTCAAATTTACAAAAAAATGACATAATATGTCAATCTTCAATTCAATCGCTTTTGATCCCCGTTACTTGCATTAAAATCGGTCAAAAGACCTGGCAGCTGTGATGGATTAAAAATACTTTCAAATTTGTTCGTTTTTTGCCCCCTGTTACCCTTTATCACTATTTTAAAATTGATGTTTTCCCTGAAAATGTAGATCATGATTGCGGGGAATCAAATTCGTTTGATTTTTTAGACATCGGAGGAGTGATCTAAGATCTCAATGGGCCATATTCGAACCCCCTGCCACTAATAGGGGGTAGCTAGGAGCCTGCCACGAATCAGGATTAAGCATCCAAAATCTGTTAACGAGTCATCAAAGCCGTTAGCAAACAAAACAAAAGCTTTGAACGCTGCCCAAAACGTTTTCTAGATATCTCAAAAACCTCATTATTGAACGCTGTATAAATGTTGCAAAATCAAAATACGGTGTTGCAAAATCATATCAAATCATCACAGAAGAGGCTCAAATATGAATCGTGAGCACCGCAATACTTAAGCAATTACCTCAGTACGTAGCACACACTTGAATCCTATAATATTGAAGATCCAAATTCTACCATGACGTTCCATATTGCAATCGATCCCCGCGTTGCAAAAGCCCTGCAACATGTCCGCTATTTAATGCAATGCATTCCTTGATTAATTTGCTTTCTTATGATGTTTTACTGGTTGATGCATGTTGTCAGGAAAAAAAAGTTATAGGGGTTTATAGGTTTCGCGAGGCTAAATCCTCTTTTCCGCCCACTGTGCACTGGTGGCGTAGCCAAGTGGGGGAGGGAGAAGGAAACCATGCCCTCCCGCCGGAGGCCAGGTGGGCCCCCGGCGACTGAGCAAGGGCCCCTGAGGCCGAAGTCTTCAGTGAGTTGGATGTGTCGGGCGCCCGCAGAACACCTTTACATCGCATAGGAGAACGCCAACGAACCTAAACAAATCATAACACGAATAAATAGCAGCACTTGCTTGTCTGTGTTCAAGGTCTGTATATGCAGATATATTGGTCTGTTTATGCAGATATGGAGAAAGTTCCAAGCCAGTGTGAATAGGTCCCTGTACCAGCTTTTAAAGGGCCCTGTCGATTTGCAGAGGGCCCCTTGCGGGCTTTTAGAGGGCCCCTGTCGATTGAAGAGGGCCCTTTGGCGGCCTTTAGAGGGCCCAGACAGCACTTAGAGGGCCCTGACAGCACTTAGAGGGCCCTGCCAGCCTATAGAGGGCCTTATTCCAGCCTTTAGGGGCCCTACTATTTGCAGAGTGCCCCGTCGCTGCCCCAGTAAATCTGTAGAGTGCCCTCTGCTGGTCCTCTGCAGGCCTTTCAAGGGTCCTGTGGTGGTAGAGGTGGTCTGCCGGTCAAGCACCGGTGAGGCCCTCGAAGACCAGTAAAATAAGTTGCCTTGTTATTCAGTGTATGCTATGTAGTAGCGTGTGAGAGGAGTACAAGGCTTTGACAATGTACAAGTGGTGTTACTCATTCAGTTCACACTTACACGATAAGCATCAGGTGCGGAACTTAATATATATTTGGGATGTCCCCCTGCAATGCTAAGCTGAGACTCCTCCCCTGAATGGTGCTCCCCCGGAAACAATTTTTTTAATGGTGTGCCCACTGCCCATTCAAACAAAGATGTATACGATTCAACTCTGATTGATTTACGACTCAAGAATCGAGCAGTTTTTTGCGACTCAAACTGATTCAGTCACGATTTGGTAAGGACTTGGCTTTGAGTAGTGATTTTATCGCAGAGCTCATGTTGAAATCATGATTGAGTCGACAACAAATATTTCGAGAGCTGACTGAGTCGGGTTCGCGACTCAATCAAGAAACATGATGCTCAAAAGAAACATCGTACACCTCCAAAACTTAAATTTGTTCAACCAGGTAGGAAATATTCATCAACAACTTCAACATATAAATACGGATGCAGCACTATCTTGTTATCACTTGTCGGTTTTAACTTGGACAACTGTTTTACTCATGCAGGCTAGATCTCCCCAGCGCCGCGCGGGTGACTCAGGACCACTGTTCAGTAACAATAATTGCAATTTTTCAACAATAACAGAAAATACTGTTCGGCATTGCAGCCATTCCCTGCGGCACAGCCTATCTGACTTACAATCACCCGATTAACTATCGTTGTCGGTTGACGGACAACTTCTCTCTGATTCGACCGGATTCCACCAAACCAAATTTCCATCAAATTTCCACCTCTGCCTCCTTTCTGTTTAAAATGGCGCTTACTCTGCATGAATCAAGATGACCGTGACGAAATATGTGATTTGCTCCATTTGGGTCAGTTTATAATCTGCAAGATAATGGTTGTCGATGTAATATTTTGGTATAGGTATATTACATTTTATACCAATTTAATCATAACAATATTGTGGCAATATTTGTAAAATGATATTAAATAAAAACATATAATTATATTAGAAGGCCCTTTGAACATTCTAGCCGTATATTAAGCCGGGCTTAGTTTCTGGGCTGTATCACTCTGACCAGGGGCGTATCCAAGGTGGGATCCTAAGGATGCTAGGATCCCCCTGAGCCCTCAAAGGGTCCTTTTCGAGGCTCGGCGGGCCCTTTTCGGCGCGCACAATTTGCCGTAAAGGTTCGACGAGAACGCGCGAAGCGTGGTATCATGGACTCTTTAAGAGTCGGAAGAACACGCGAAGCGTGATCTTGAAGGTTTAGAGCACTTCAGGGGGCCTTTAGCGCCTCCAGGGCCCTCTCTGAAAGACCAGAGGGCCCCTTAGGCGTTCAAAAGAGCCTTTTGCATGTCAGAGGGACCCCTGGCCAGACCGAAAGGGCCTCTTATCGGGTAAGAGGGCCCCCTGAACACGTCGAATGCGTCCCTATCCAGCACAGAGGGGCCCCTGAGCAGGTCGGATTGCCCTCTGAGCGTGTCGGCAGGGCGACAAAGCAGCCAGCGCAGTCCCTTACCAGGTCTAAAGGGCTCCTTAGCAGGCTGGAGGACCCCTGGACAGATCAGAGGGGCCCTGGAAAGTTAAAAGGGCCCCTGTGCAGTCTGCAGGCCAGAGGGGCCCTTGGTCAGACCGAAAGGGGCCCTGATCGGGTCAGAGGGCCCCCTGAACACGTCGAATTGGACCCTAGCCAGCACAGAGGGGGCCCTGGGCAGGTCGGAGGTCCCTCTGAGCATGTCGGCAAGGCGACAAAGCAGCAAGCGCAGTCCCTTGCCAGATTATAAGGACCCCTTAGAAGGCTTGAGAGCCCCTGGACAGACCAGAGGGCCCTGGAAAGTTTAAGTTACCCCTGTACAGATCGAAGGGGTCCCTGATCAGACCAAAAGGGTCCCTGGGCAGGTCGGAAAAGCCCTTGAACATACTGGATGAGCTCCTAGTCAGACTGGAGGGGCCCCTAGGCAGGTTGGAGGGCCCCTAAGCATGTCAACAGGGCGACAAAGCAGCCAGTGATATCCGTGGCCAGTTCGGAATGACCTCTGAACTGGCCGAATGGGCCCCTCCCTTGACACATGAGAAAGACTTCTTGGAAGGTCAGAGTTCCCTGGTCAGAACGGAAGGACCCAAAGCACGTAGAGATCAAATAGCAGGAGGACTTACTCCACAATACAAATATATAAATCAGAGCTTTCGGGTATATTAAAACACCCTTCGTCATCGATTATGAGGCATTTGGTAGCACGTGAAAACTCAGATTTAAATATTTGTATTGTGGAGTAAGACCTCTTTGTATCTAGTATATATCACCCACTCCAATTGTGTCTTTTTGCGGATCCCAGATGAGCTCCTGAACAGGCCGGAAGGGCATTGAAAAGTTGCAAAAAATGCATTGAAAAGAAAATTCAATGCATTTGCATCCATAGGTCAAACTTTAAGGTCAAGGAGACGAATATGCCATTTTCCTTAAAAATTACATAGAAAATTGTTATACTGTGATGCAAGCTGGCGTGACGAGTCATTTTTGGAACTGTGGTATCATGGATATCCACTTTGCGAGCATATCGGATGGTAAACGAAAACAACAAGAGGGAACACCGACTTAAAAACATCGTATTCGTCTCCGTGACCTTGACCTTTGATATCTGGATGCAAATGGATTGATTGAGACGCAAGCTGGCGATGTGTCGAGTCATTTGAGGCACTTTCGGAGCAAATCCGACGGTAAACGAAATAAATGAAGGGCCTCTTTTAAAGCCCTTTCGGAAGCCAGTTGGGCCCTTTTCCGGCCGCGGATCCCCCCTGAGCGAAATCCTGGCTACGCCACTGACTCTGACATGGTGCCCCGTGACCTCAGTCTGCAGTCACCACCTATCGGCTATCGGCGGCAATATAAAGTCGGACTATCGATCAGACGCAATCAGCCATACGTGCAGGGACTCATGCAGCACAGCATCAAACAAAACACTCTATGATGACGATGGCCACTGATGTGACGCCGCGCAGAAGCGTAGGAACGTGACGAAAAGTGAGGGGGCCAGCGAAACTTCGATCTCGTCTTGAGGGAAACCCATTCCCCCTATGCGAGATTTCTATGTATATTTGAGCTCCTTTCGTCTTCACAAATATGTTGCGCTTTTGAATTTGTAAGATGAGATGAAATTATTGACTTAGCACACAAAAATAGACAAAATGTGAGGGGGCCATGGCCCCCGCGGCCCCCCGCGTTCCTACGCCTATGACGTCGCGAAGTGGCGTGAAAATGGTAATTTTAGGTCGTGTAATTGTTTGTGAATACTGGAACCAGACCGTGAGCAAAGCCAAGCCTCGGGTAGCACCTATTCCTGGTTGCATATCTCGGTGTGATGAAAAGTATTTAAATAAAGGTAGCTTTTCATACACATATTCTTCGGATAGTAAATCACGATGACCGGTGGCAGTCAGCGCTCAATGGTACATATGATAATAACTGTTTACATATGTATCGAGCTGTAACAATCAGGCGAAGCCGTAAATAAAATTGCGTCGCTTCGCAGCACTAAATAAGTACCTACTTTAACATGAGAATCCATATTACAAGTGCTGCAAAGGATTGAATAAAACCATAAAAATGAGGTGAATTTTTTCGTTATTTTAGCTGATTTCCCACTAAAAATATTGGCGACGCCCCTAGGTACAGCTTACAGCTGACATGGTTTTGCTCAGTATAAGGCAATGTCGGAACAACAAGAACTGCAAGCTGACATTTTGCAATATCCCAAAAGGAGAAAGCTAAAAAACTCGAACAAACTAAAAAAAATAATTAAAAACCCTGAGATTGCAAAATAAAGTGGCCCAGATCCGGGAAGGAATTCGAAATTGGGGGTAAGTAAGGTTCACTCAAAACGGTTGGTTTGCCCCC
>VOPJ01004453.1:0-21602 GCA_014673585.1 Semibalanus balanoides
CCCCCCAGCCAATGGCGTTCGGCTGAGACCCCAGCCAATGCCGGGTTATTTCTTTTGAATCCCGCATCCCATTGACAAGCGGTTTTCACCATCTGATATCCCCATGCAATGACATTATGAGTATTGAAATGTCTTGTCTCACGTGAGGGAACAGCATGGCGCGTGACACGTGCCGCGTCAGGGGTGTCAGCAAATATTACCCTGCTGGACCTATTAAGCTGAAATTTGGTGTGTGGTTTGAAACCACACCAATGTTGCTCAGGTCAAACTCTGGGTCGTATTGCACGTGCGCACGTGCATCCCTGTTCGGTCCACGAAATTACCTTCAAAACATCATCACAATACCGGACCATATCTCCGGCAACCCAAATGTCGCAAACACTGGTCAAACACAGATGTTAGAGAAGCGATCGCCTGGCATGTGCGTAATGCACTGTGTGCGATCAGTGGGCGCGTGGTACGTTGCAAATTACTGGCTATGCAAGCGCAAATTAATGGTTGTATGACGCTTTCACGATTTAAACCAGTGCTTTGCACCTATGGAACGGGAAGCGATGAAACAACACCAATATGTAGACCTATGTACCGTCTCTAAGATGAACGGGCAAATTTAGGTTTTAATACAATATATAACTGTTAAAATCCGCCTGTAATATACACATTGCTGATTTAATAATATTTCCTTCATTACACCACCGTAGCGTCAAAACCAAAGGGTGCTGAACGATAAAAAGGATGTAGCTGTAAAGCACAATCAAATCCACGTGACCTGTGACGTAATTAACCTCAGGTGACCCTGAGGTTAATAATATAAGGTTTCCTTCGACAAATGTGACAGGGCTATCGAATGCCGTTTGAATTTTTCAGATCAGTCCTGTAGTTCCGAGATCAGAGGGGAAGCTATAATTAATACCCCCCTTCCCCCAGTAAGTCGCGTTACAGAATATACCCCAGTAAGTCACGGGTTAAGGGGAGCAAGGATGCGCGCTTATATTACGCCTACCGACAAGGTGCACCCACAACGCTGCAAGGCTCGCTTACGGCACGTGTGAACTGCATATCATTATTGAGCGTCTTCCGAGTAAAAATACACACAAATAAATCATTATATTCAGATGTGTGATCATTATCTTTAAGTCAGTCACAAATAAAGATACTTAAAAAATGGATTTGTGCATTTTTCATATTTGTTTTTCCGACACATACTATTAATATTTTATAAAATTTTAGCAAATTTTTAACTTCAGTGCAATTTCCCATCCACAGTTTTTGTATTTTTTGTAACAAAAAACGAAATTTTCAGACATCCGAGATAGCCATTTTGTAGCCCTTGGCATTCACTATTGCAATGTTTTGTACTGTATTTGTATTTAAAGCAATGACCGTGTTAACGCGTCTTCCCTAAATCTTAAACAGTGTACTGCACCTTCCCAAACGTCGTCAAAAAATGTACGCCGCTATGGTGCTAAATATGAAGTAATTGCTGCCGAACACGACTATGACATTTATTTCTCACAACAATGCCTCATATTTTCATTAAAAAAAAATGGGCTGATGACGTCAAATGAAGGGAATTTCGGAATAGAGAACATTCAACGCTTGCCATATGTACGGGCTAATGTATGGCCAAATGTAAAGCAAGTCGACTATCATCAACATTTAGTAAAGAGTGACGACGTCATCGGATCAGGATACACTGGGGACTGGGGATGTTACAGATGTCAAAACCAAACTAAAATTTACTTGTGATTCGACCTCGGTGGTTGTTGTAACTTATATTATACATAATGTCAATGTTTAGCACGGAAAAGGCTATCTCAACTCAAATCTTATGTTTAGGTGGCAGTGTCCCTTTAGCATATCTTTTCGTCAAATTGGTGCATAGTGACATCACTAAATTTGCTATATCTAAAAAAAATGTTGTCCGAAAGATGCCTGGAAGCCATTAATTGATGCACCAGAAAGAAGGTACTCGAAGTTTCGCGTTGATACCGCTGTTCGTTGTGTCTGTCGGACCAATGTCCGCAATAGCATAGGACATGAAGCGTAACGGTCCTGTATTGTTATCTGCCCGTGGACCCCCATGACATAGATGGTGTGAGTGAATGTAGTGTTACAGGCTTCACTCGCCAGCCGACGTATTGTTACTGAAACATGCACGCCATATTTAATGATTAATGGAAGTGATAAGGTATTATCAGCTCTAATAGAGGGTGATTCAGCAGGCACTCAATTACTTTTGAAGCACGAATTACGACGCTGGGCTATTTATGCTACTTAACCCACCATTGCAATGGCGGGTTAAGTACAAAAGAACCCTGAGGGGGGCTACGCCTCCCCAACCTATGCAATGGCTGAGGAGGTGTAACCCCCACAGGCTTTTTCATAATAGCTAACAAACGAACAGAGCTACCAAATCGAGACTTCAGTTACCTTCTTCTACATCAATTTGGCGTCTTAAGTGCAAAAAAGTCAGCATTTTTTAGTTATATCAAATTTAGTTAAGTCACTACACATTACTTTAACGCAAATATCAGCTTAAGTCTAATAGGTTGTAGTGTTCAAAGGCCATACGTTGAGCAAAATGCAATTCAAAATGGTCAAAAGATATAAAATGAAAAGGGATAGAAAATGGCCTTCTTGGATAAAAGAAACACTTTGTTAAATACAATATAATATGACGATTTTTTTTGACTTAAGAATACAGAAGGGTGTGAACAAACATGCCGCATCGGTTTTCCATGCAATGATACTCGAGACAGCTGTGGCGTTGCACTGCCCAGAGCACTTGTCTCCGCATTCTAAGTACTCTCCACTATCTATAACGACGTGCTCGCCTTCGAAGGAATCGAGCTCGGCGGCCCCGGGTTAACGCCCAAAAGGCCCACTCTCACCCCCAAGTTGACGACTAGCGCGGGAGTTCAAACCTCCAATGTACTACGCAAATCATGGACTTGGGATGATATCCGGGTCATGACATGCTCTCCTCAGACATCGCGCTCACTTTCTCGCGCATAATCCCCGACACTCTGTACCCATCTCGCTACCACCCGACTACCTGTATGCGTCAACACGCTCTCTCTCTCGTAGACAACGTCACACATCTACCACGATCCCCTCCGTAATTCGGTTCAACAGACTCTCAGTGTACTCAACTAGCGGTGGGAACACCCGATGTGGGTCGTTACTCCGTCCCCCTCCCCCCCGCCATCTGGCACCGATCACCGGTACCGTATATCTGACGCTGCACTTCTCTCAGTTGATAGTGTCTTTCAGCGGTGTACTGCCATTCATTCTTCAAGATTTCCTAGTGTCCCATGTCTTTGCACCAAAGTTAGTGAGCCAACTAGTAGATGCACAAACTTCCGGTTGACATCAAAGAGATGACACGACATCTTACTTCCCGACGAGCAGCACTCCTCAGTCTGACTGTAATTTACTTCAGTCACATCAGCTTTATTATACCAGTCGCGCGTAGTCTGATCAACTCCACTGCACCTCAGAGCGGCGTACCTCCTACGGTGCGCGAGTTGTGACAGCGAGTCTGTCAGGAAAATGGATGTTTTTTCGGAATATTACAGCCACCTCGCGACTCGTTACTTCAGCTCTGCTCCAACGACATCCCGCTTCTAGTTAGCGGGAGATCCTCTCGCACAAAGTCTCCGCCAAATCCACATTACTAGCAGTAGATTCACAGCTTACCTCAAAATATCGTCGCACAGAGAGCGCTTTCGCAGCGTAGAACGACATGCTCTGAAATTACACCAAACGCTAGCATTCGATTGTTAGCTTCTGGGCGCCAGCTACGCCATTCTATAGGTAACTTCCTCCGCATACTCTGTTCGTATAGTGACTATCGTTTATGGAGGTTTTTGCAAACAAAAGAAAATGCCAACAACAGAAGTATAAGTATAAAGCATTAAACTAAAGGCGGGCTCCAGACGTGAATATTGACAAACTTCGACTAACCCTAATAATATCCCAAAAGCAATATGCTTCTTACCCGTCTGAATAAAACTTCACCTATCTTCGGACATTGTCAAAAGAGCAGGCACACTCCCTTTGTTAACTCAAAAAAATGGCAGATCATATGACCTGTTGTAATAATACCTGCATTAGCCTGAATCAGTATTCAGTGGTCGACAATATCAAAAGATGTATCAGTATGAATAGACCTAAGATCTTGTATTGATCTAAAGCTAAAAGCTAAAGTATTATCCCCAGTGCAGAACTGTTAAAAGTACGTCTGACACAAGCAAAATCCACCATGGCAATGTGTTGATGCTCAAGCCGAGTTTACAACATTGGCATCGCGTTAATAGCTTCTATTTTCGGACCATAGGGATTACGCAGCCTACAAAGCTAATATAGACCTTTCACCTTTTGTTTACACCAAAGTACACAATCACGCGAGTATGTAACAGAGGTTGAGATATTTGCCATTATCTCTGCTTAGATACAGCTTACGTACACAGAGATCTTGTGTAAACATATCTAAGCGAAAGATTCTAACTGAAATGATAGGAAATAAGTAAAAACGGGTGCGGTTGGCTCAGGTAATAGAGCGCTGGGTTCGCCGATATTGCTCTCATCCATGATTTGCTGGTTCGAGTCCGGCTGCCGGCGAGGTCATTCGAGCCCCCCCTCCCCCCCTGTGTTGTCGTGACACCCCGACGATAAATGTCGGCAGTCGCATCGTCATAAAGGCCCCCAATAACATCACTGAATTCGCATGACTAAAACACCTTTCCCATGAATCGATGATACATTATTCCTGTCACTCATACTTATATGCAAGATGCATTCTTGTAAGCATGGGTGTAAACATGTTGTCAATGCTCGTGTGGACCGAACCCATTACCACACAGTATATTTTGTGTTCTTTTGACTTCCCAAATTGTGTTGACTCGTCATCTAAATGGTTAAAAAAAATGTTGTAAAGAAACGAACAGTCTCAATGTACACACAGGCAACAAAAAGCCCCTTTGATGATAACAATTGCATCTCTCCTACAATAAGTTGGTGTAGTGCTTTCCACACCAACCACATACAAAGTTTCGCCCATGCTTGTATGTAAACAAGCGTGAATTTTAGCCAAACTTGACTGCGCTCGGCATGTCCAGGACAGAAAGATTGTGAGCCTTGGACATACTTCATTCGTTAAAGATCCATGAATCGGCATGCAAATTACAATCGCCGAGAATGGGGCCATTTCTGCCGATAAAGCAATACCATAACCTGCCCGGCGCGGCACCGTGACTAACGTCTGGGGCGACACTCGCTATTCGCTGTCACGACGTGGCCGTGTGCTCGTATGACGTCCATTTCAGCGTGTCGCCCGGTCGATGCGATGACTGGTACTCGGCAGTGCCAACTTCCAAGGCCAGGTTTGTATCGACCGACGGGTATTCCGGCCCGCCACGGCCGCAGGCCAGCATTTCTCAGTACAAAATGTCGCTACTAAATATTGATGGAAATGCCTGTTGCCGACAAATTACATCCATGCGTATTGCATATTTTACGTTTCTCAAACAAATGGAGACCTGTGTAAATAGCCAGTGGCGGGGCAACTCGGGGTTTATTGCTCAAATAGGTACCTATTTACCAAATAGTGCATTGATAAGAGCATTACCGAGCAGGCATAGAGGTTTGTCGCCGCGTGAGGCCCCTCTCGCACAGACCTCCCTCGCCGTGTAGACAGATCGTTAACTTGAACCGGCCCCACCAGACCCGATACTGTCGAGGTTTCTCGCCGTGTAGACAGATCGTTAACTTGAACGGCGGCCCCACCAGACCCGATACCGTCGAGCAGAGGTGAAAAATCTGACGCTCCTGCCCACGTGCGAAAGTGACCGATTTGCAACCTTAATGAGCTGATGTGACTTACTTGTACTTTTAAATCATCAACTTTTGAGTTATTACATAATAATATTAAAATGTTTAGCATTTTTGGGGAAATCTTTAAACACTAAGTGATTTTTTAATGGTTTTGGTGCTATTTAAATCTTTTCCAGGCTGTTGGAAGGACACGCGAAGTTATTCTTTTACCACTCCAATAAATACTTCCTAAAAACAGCGGCTGAGCGCTGCAAAATCTTACGCACCGATTGCGTGACCCTATTCCTTCACCATTGCGACTTTACCAAGTGCGTGCACTTAGGATGTGACCATTGTGACTATGACGTGAAGGATTTACTTTCAGGCTTCAAACGAACATTGCACATTTTCCTTCATGTGGTGGCTTTGAAAGTCGTGGCAGCCGGCAGGGTTTGTTTATACCAGAATCTGTGTGTTGAAGACTGAAGTGCGGCAGGTTGATTTTGTGATTTTTGCATGGCTTTTATTTTAATTATTTGTTGATAATCACTTACGATGAGTTCCAATGGAATAGTAATTTGCTGATATTGTGATCTTAACTCTTCTCCTAATTCTGGCCCTTTACCTTGGAAAGGATAACAAAAGTAGGTACCTATACCTAATGAAAACAGCACGTTGTAAGGAAATATCAAGAGCGTTTATCGGAACTCGGAACGAAACCGCGAGTTGGAAATCAGTTCTGGAAATCTGGAATAAGTTTTTTCTTCTCAGGCCGGTGCTGATCAAGGGCGGATCCAGCCGGCCGTTTTTTTGGGGGGGGCAAACAATTTTTAGTGGACCTTACCTACCCCCAATTTCGAATTTCTTCCCGGATTTGATCCGCTTTATTTTGTAACCACACGATTTCTTGCATGTTTTTTCGACTTATTTGGATATTGAAAAAGGAAATAGGTATTTGTTACTTAGCGCCGCGAAGCGGCGCGAAATTTTTACTGGGTTTGCCTGATAAATAACACGAAACACAGGCGGTTCGCATTGGAGAGAATAATAAAGCTAAGCGTGCATTCATTAAATTCACCGTTATAATGACCGAAAACGATGGCGATGGCTTTTGTTATGACGATGGTGGAGCGATGTGACGCCGCGGAAGCGTGCGTAAAAGTTTCTATTTTAGGTCCTAGGAAAACGAAAATTTAAACAAGGAACAGACCTCAGATAATCCCTATGCTGGTTGCAAACCATTCGGTTATGATTAAAATAATTTAAATTAAGATAGTTTTTAATTAATACATTTTTCCAGATAGTAAATCACGGATGACTGGTGGCAGTATGTGCTTAATAACTTAGGTATATGGGGGTAATAATACTGTATAAATATGCACCGAACTGCACACATACAAATGGTAATCACAACAGTGCAATGTTTGAAAAAACAGCGAGCCAGCAGAACGGCTTTCCGCACATAAATGGTCCCTGTTGATCTGGAGGAGCCTGGGACGAAATGGCTTCGGGAGATGGTTGTCTGGTCCCACTATTAGCATTTTGGTCCAGCAACTTGGACACCGCAGAAGCAATTTCCTGGTGCCGATGTCCACGTCTCTGCATTCGCGTCAGGTGGCCTATTCATTCCCGTTAACGACAACCAGATAACGATGACCAGTCAGCTCACCATATTAAGCTGAAAAATCAAAAATTCGGAAGGATCCTGATTTGGGAGATTTTATTACTGGTCGGTTGCTCTTGAGAAGTTGAATACGACCCGACATATTTGTCTGTTTGCGCGTCCGCTCGATAAATTTTGCACGTGACGCCTGAGGGGTTTGATTAATCGTGACACGAGTGGCACCGTCCGATACGGCAAAACGGCGGCCAGATAATGATTAATGGTGCCGGTTGCGGGTCGATTGATGTCACGTGGTCGACCGGTCACGTGCATTCGACCCGGCATCTGTACTGTATAGAGAGTTGCGGCCCAGGTGAGTGTGAGCTGCACCCCTTAGGAGGATGCAAACTGTGGTGACGTGTAATCCTCTAGTTGTGGGGATTTTCGAGCTAGCGAAGCCAAACTTCGATGTGTCGATAAGACTCAACAGGCGATTTCGGAGGGCGTATCAATCGTGGTCCTTGGGGAGGTGGGGCGGAGGTACGGTGCACGACACACGTGCACTGCAAGTGCAGGTGGAGATTTCTGGTCACAATGAACCATTATCTCACAGGATCCCTGTTCGGTACGCTCAGCCCAGCAGCATTTTTATTAAGAACAGATCAGTTGATTATGCGACAGCATTAAAACTGAAGTCGGCAGGTGTGAGTTGGAAGGCGTTTCGGCACGTTTTATTCACTTCACACGCTCCAGGGAAGGTATAACGAAACGGAAGACTCTTGACAGACTGCTTCAACGTGTCAAGCAGAAAAATTAAGTGAGGTCTCTGGCTCCCATCGGAACAACCAAGGTGACTGCGGATGAAGTCAAGGATATTGAGTTTTTCAGCAGCAACCAGATGGTCATGTGAGAGAAACGTTTCGCGAGCTTGAGACGGGAGATGCAGCTGCTCACTGCTTGGAGGACCTTGAGAAAGATCCTAACATGGGTGGAGAATTGCTTTCAAAGTTACCCCGGCCGAGGCCCGAGGACCAGTTACGTAGCCAGAATGTGTATCAGAGGGGAGCATCGTCAGAAGTACAGTCAAATTTCGCTCCCCAGCCAAATGTTATTGATCGTGAGGGGGTGTAGGGTCGGGTCGTCAGCAGAATCCCATTTGTATGTACATTTGGTTTGTTAGGAGGGGAGTCGCCATTGGTCCCCCATGCCTCCTTGACCACGTCCCTGCCGAGGATAGGGGCGTAACCAAGGTCCGCAGTGGCGGGGAGGGGCACACGTATGCCCTCTCCTGCGCGTCTGGACACTTGAAGGTGCCACCGCGATGTGCAGGTGGCAGCCATCGAGCGTAGCGCTGGCGGCACCCATTGGATCGGAAATGTTGCGCTTTTTAAACCAGAGATAACAATTCCAGCTGTGCCTACTTCGAAAACGCGGAAACACGTTTTCACACCTGTCCGAGATGCTCACCAAGGTGACTATGTGACCACGTAAAGAAAATAAGAAATAAGGCAATCAAGACGCGAGAAATACGAAAGGACATTTACACACTAAAATATTGCTGGAAACTGTGAATGGAAATTGTGATACAGGGCATTTGATCTTCGAAGCGTTCTATTTTACCCATACTTTTCACAGACCGTCGTATTGAGTATGAACTTTTACGCTGGGATTATATTTGCATTTGTGTATTTTTTAAATATTAGCAAGGGGCTTGCAAACAAAATAAAAGGTCTCACAGCAACTTGCTCAGGCCCCGCTGGGGCAACTTAGAAGTTTCCCCGGCCTTGGCCGGGGCTGCCCGGGTGGATTCTCCACCCATGGATGATAAAATGGAAGCCTTTGATCGGTCTCCTGTGCTGACCGTCAACCAAGAGGGCAGTTATCTAGGCAAGATGCCTGTGAGTTTCTTTCTGAGGATTTTCCAAAAACTGCCACCTAGTCCATATGAAGCTTGTGACGTCACGCTTCTCTTACGTGACAGTGAGAGGAGTGTTGATGAACTGTTGCCATAACGCCTTCCAATCCCCACCCATCGACATCAGTTGCTCGTGTTTTCGCAGAAGCCGACTGCCCGTTCTTAGAAGACGTGCTGCTGAGCAGGAAGTGCCAAAAATGGCTCCTGTATGAGATTGCTCGCTGTCACCAGAAGCGTTCACAAATCACACACGTCTTACAAATGGTGATAAGACCAAATGTTCAAGTGACTTCAATGGATTTCTTCACGTGCTTATGAACAAAAGTTATTTCATTTGTACGCGTGACTTGTTTACTTATGCGTCATTCACTCGCGATCACCCTGTCGAGGGTTGGGTCCATCAAATGACACGTCGAAATGAATGTCCTTATTTTAACGTTACTTATTCGGAGACGGATCATCAGCGTAGATAAAAAGAGAAAGCGTAGACAATAACTCAGTGTTGAAATTGTGTCTGTCGCCAGGTATTCCTGAATTCGAAAAGCTGCTGATTGCAAGCAGAACGGAACTTCACGACAGTTGGATTTATATGCCTATTGGTTTACCCCTAAGAACTTCCATCACTTTCCATAGCTACCAAAATGAATCAATATGATGTAATTTCCGTTCTCAAATACTTGTCCGCTGTGCAAGACAGATGACCTTCAATACTTCCCGATACAGTTGTGGTTAATAGCCAATGGTGGCTGGCCACAGAGTGACGTCATAAGTCAAACCAATCGTGTCGGCACAAACAAACCAATGTGTGCTACCAAAGCCGAAAATCGACCAGACAGAGTCCTCCTGGTCAGTGCGGCTGGTCTCGGTTAATATTTCACATTCCCATTTGTCGAGTTGGACGTACAGCCGGCGGAAAATCGGTATTCTGGTCGGCAGTCGAACCGTGCAGAGGACTCGGTACTGCAGTGTCAGGCAGAAGCTCCAGTCCCCAGCGGCGGTGGCGGCGGGTGGCGGCGGCGGCGGGCGGCGGTAGCGGACCGGGAGCCGCTTCGGTGCGAACGTGTGGGGCTCAGCGGTGCATAGTGTGCTCGTACGTGGCATCCGAGGAGTGAGATGTGACTGTGACCGTTCCAGCGGACTGCGGGTGGTGGGTGGTGGGTGGTGGGTGGACGGACTGCGGACCGCGGGCGGTGGGTGAACGGACTGCGGACCGCGGGCGGCGGGTGGCGGCGGCGGCGGCGGCGGTGGGTGGTGGTTGGCACTTGGCAGGCTCTGAGGCGGTGGTGGCGGTAGGTGGTGGTTGGCAGCGTCTGAGGCCACACCATGGCGGTGAGCGTGGTGGCCGCTCAGCGGCGGCTCGCTGCAGCAGAGACACCACCAGACAACCAACGCGGCATGTGGCGAGTGCGTTCAGACCCCACTCCTACTACCTCGCCTTCATTCATCCCCCTTCACACACACACACACACACACAACACAGCACACACACACACACACGACACACACAACACACCACACACACACACAACACACACACACACATCACACACACACACACACACACAACACCACACACACCACACACAGGCACTTAACCCGGCGCACTGCAGGGGGTGATTTCCGCCCCCCTCAGGTTTTTTCAATGAATAGCGGGAAAACGGCGGCGCGCAGCTCGCCGCCAAATTCGCCCCCCCTACACCTGTTTGGGCATTCAATTACCCACACTTTGGAGAAAGTTTTGACTTGAGTCATCTTCAGTCAGTCACAAGTCCATGTCAAGTGACCTTCACCTTCAAAAATGTTTGCGTTTTCGTGCCAAAGCCACAGTCTTTTTCGAAAGTTTTGAAACTTCAGATTTTTTCATAAGAATATCAGCACCTACAATTTGTTTATCTCGGATTTTTCGTATCGGTGACCAAAGGTCAGGTCAATTTCCTGAACCTCCCCATTATAAGTGATGGGAAAATAAAACAAATTAGCTTCCCTTTCAAAATATGTATGGATCAGGCTAATTCTTTCGAGAATCATGCTATTTTAGCTCATTCTAAATGATCAAGTGCAATTGTTGCTCCAGTGATCTTCACAAGGTCATCTGAGGTCATCTGGAGGTCATCAGCTAATGATTTTGCTAATAACTCTTGATAGAAAAGAGATAAAGACGATGAGTGACACCAATGTGTTCGTCTATGCCTGGCCGCGTTGCCCCATTATTGCAACAATGACCCTACCTGGGTCACCAAAATGACTTGACCTTGAGAGTCAAATTTGAAGTGACTCTTACCAGGTCACCCGATTATATATGTTTTCAAAGCGCATCATGAGGACCAACACGATGTCGTCAAACATGCTTACCCTATCTTTCTTAGATGACATTTGCTATTCACAATAAACTGTTATGCTAAAAAACAGTATGTTTGACCTTTCATGACCTCTGGAGCCTAAGCTATTGATCTGAGATCAATTTTTGAGGACATACATGCGATTGCAAAATTTCATGGCTATCGATTGTCTCTTAATGTTTGCTCCTAGCTATCATAGTTTCCGAGATGATCGGGGGTTTCTGGAAAAGAGGTTTAAAAGAGTCCCTAAAACCGGAAAAAATTCTGACCTTTGGTTGACCAGTCTGGTGACCTAATTGTGACCTGATCCAAGAAAACACTGAAATACTTCGATAGAAGCTTGCCTAGAGTATCTAATGTTATTACCGTTTTTCCGCTTGTCGGCTACGTTGCTTAGTTTTGGAGATCTCACGGGGGCGGAAATCACCCCCCTGCAGTTTGTGTTCGGCGCGAACCCCCTGCAGTGCGCGGGTAAAGCGTATATTCCAGATCACAAGCCATGGGCGGATGCACTAGCTTTGTTAAAGCAAATTTTCTGTGTTTGCATGCTTGTTTGGAGCTCAGCCCGAGTACTTTTATTTGTGCAATGCAAGGACAAGACGTTGCCGATTTATGATTCGGCCGTTATTTGGTAAAAAAACTTTCAGCTTTGATTTGTTAAAAAACACATTCGATTCAAAAAAAGACTAAAAACAAAACGGCCTTACCCAACGGGCCGCCTCAGAGGAGCCACGATTTCGTAAAGTAAGCACGGATCTGTGCCCCCCCCCTTGGTTTATGCCTTGGCACTTTTGCATAATGATATGTTCATTGACGATTCTGGCTAGATTTAAGTCAGTTGCTACGCATATACGGTTTTGATGTCATCCGGCTGATTGACATGACCTTAGAGGTCACCTAATGACTTCAGGACTTCAAAGTTTGAGTAGCAATTACCTTCCTTCATCCACAGCAGGTTAAAACGAGCAGCGCTGGTTGCTGAATCGAAGTCATAAGCTCAAATAGGGGCGAAACGCCAGGGTTCCGTATCCCTTACACAGTTACGTAGGTATGAATGCTAGTTAACCCGCGCCCGGTAGGGAATCTGAGACAACGTTCGCTCTGCGTGGGAGAGTCATAATGACCCCCCCCCACACTCACAAATTTAAATCTGGAAAAGGGCTTAGAAAGACCATAAAGCACTATTCAAGCTTCGGCAATGACAATTCAAGTTTACTTCCGACATGTTTTTGGGCTCATGTCATATTGAGGGCATGTCCTCAAAGGAGAAAATTGCTTGCATAGGATTTTTCTATAAAAACCTCCTAAATATATCGGAGCCATGATAGGTAGCAACAAACAGAAAATAAAATCGAACGCTCTGGAAAATATATTCCCGGCTGCTGTCCTGAAATTTCATCTCAGGCCAATAGTTTGAGTCTTGAGTTCACCCAAAGGTCACGTATGCAATTTTCACCGAAACGTTTTTTTCGTGAATACACTTTGATCGGTTAACGAAGAGCAACAATTTAGGTCAACTTTACGGCAATAATGTAGGACCGGTTGGTTTCAACTTCAGAATTTGACTTCAGGTCAAGGTTATTTACCGTGCGTATTGACTGAAGTTTGCACTGTGTCTGTGCACCAGCAAGTGGTGTGTCTGTGACCGTCGTTAGCGTTTCTGTCCCTCCTGTACCATGATGCATGCTGCGACGCGACGGTGATGAGATAAAACACAGTGTGCCCAGGTTCGCTCGTCTCTATCTTTATCATATCAAGAGTTTATTGGAAAAAAGTGCTGGTGATCTCATCTTGACCTCAGATGACCTCAGTTGTCCTGCAGAGGTTACTGAGCAACTATTTTACCTGCGGTCATTAGTTAATGAGCGTATTCTGAGCAATTGACCGAATTAAAATACATTATTATTTTAATAAAACACTAGTGCTGACCGTCCGCCCGCTGGGCGATTTACAGGTTGATGGGGTGCAAGCCGTGATAAGCAATTAGGGATGATAAACCGTAAACACACACAGGCGTAGACCTTATACTCTCAGAACTTTTGTCTCGCTCGCGCTAAGCTGGGAAAAATGTGTTGTGTTTTGTGTGGGCAACTCTTCTGAAGTTACCAGTCCTTCCGCACCTCACAGAGACAAGGTCGTGTCACGTATATGACGCTGACCTCGGTCAGGGATAGATACGAATCATTGGTACTTATGGACCCTTAATGAAATTCTGGCCATTATGTAGAATATATGCGGTGCAAACACTGTTGTGCCTTTTGCTACAGCCTCAAAGAAACCTTTCTAAGAATGCTAAGTCACTTGACGTGACTGTGGCAGGTTAGGCGCTATACTGACGATTATTTCCGAAGCGCGAGAGGGGGCGAGCGATGTGCCGTGTACATCCGGACCAGGACACAGGCAAGTTACTCCGGATAACGACTAGTATGCATTGCGCTGCACCCGATGCGCTGTTTCCCGTGTCACATGTCTCGCGAAAAACCAGCATGGTGAGTGCTCGTACACACGACTACTCAAGAAAGACGGGAGATCGAAGTCCTCGCATACTGTTCGATGTTCTTGATTGAAATGTCCAGTGCGCAGAACAACACGAGAGTCTCAGAGTTATATGACTTAAATGGCTTAGCATCGACTACTAGAGACGTCGATACTGTTGACAGAAATATCATGTTAAGACAGACGTAATCTGTGCGTTTGCTATTTAGGAGAACAGTTGGTCTCGGTTCAAATATAGGGGCGCTTTCCCTAGTGCTAGAGTTCAAGTACCGTGTTAATCAGTCTAGTTCTTTTGGTTTTTACGCTACACTCGTTTGTAAACCTAGCTCGTATGTCTAGTCTCCACTATCTCGAAGACATAGCCTGAGGAATTCAAGCAACCAATAATAACGCGCTCACACAATACGATCAGCGAAGAATCCTGGCAAGAACATATCCTACATTTTCATTCGGTAACCCTTGATAGAAATGTATTTTCGCTGAGTTTGATGTGATCATTTATATTAATGCCTAGATGACATGTATGTTAGTCTCTAAAGCCGAAAATGGTTAGCAAGTCTCTGGCGCGTTTTACTATCTTATCGTTCCGTGATACGTCAGAGGGCGCCACCACGCCGCTCTAGCTCGAGTGACAAAGATACTACACGTACTCCGATGCCTGTCCTTTTGAATGTGTCGTAACAGACCGCCATCGAGGTTTAATGAGCAGAGGCCAGGCAGTGTAGTGTAGAGCTACAGAAAACCACCTCAAACTGAAGACGTACAGGCTTCAGGTCATTCCGAATAGGAATTGAGCGTGAAGGGATATTTTAGCTCGACAGAGGAGTAAATGAGTGCTTCTTCGAATCGATAAGCGAAGCAATTCTAGTCGTTAGAAATCAACCTCAATCTAAGACGATCTGTGTTAATGAAATTTGGCTCGATAGCGGTTAGAAATATCTTGTAGATCCAATTCATATTTAGTACAACCAATGTGATATTTGCCACAGAGACAACATGTAAGTGACTATTAGTAGCGGAGAAAACAATTCAAACATGTGTACGGTTTAACAATCGTTAGAACTGTACCAGTGAGATGGACTGCCGTAATCTGTTCTGTAGGCTACCGCAATGCACAGCAGTGCTGACGGTACACGTCTATCCATCCAGTTATCGCCAGCGCGTGGGGGGGGGGATTGTTGGATGCGCCTAACCGGATGTCGATTGAACTTTTGGTGCCCTCCTCTTTGGGGTGCCCCAATTATCTAAACATGTCAACATAAGGCCTTTGGCGTTGCATTGCAAGAATTCGAATATATTAAGCTTAGCAATGCCCTCCCCCCAAATCATTTTCAGAAAATGACCTCATGATTGACCTGAATCGATGTGCTCCGACCTTCGTGAGTTCTGGGCTGTGTCATCAAGGAGCACGTCTTTCATCTCAGTGAGTTAAAATTTTCTCACCGGGGATAATAGTATATAATATATATATAATATAATATGATATATATTATATATATATATATACTATAGTAAATATATATATATATATATATTACACCACATATATCCACGAAAAACCTGCCATTCATTGTCCTTGGTCTCATGACATTATATTTTCGGGTGAGCATCACCCAAAAATATCATGTTATGATACAATGGAAAAGTTGCAGGTTCTTTGGTGAACATTTGCAGTACCTACCTACCAATATTATTATTTAAACCAAACTGGTTGTCATGTGATCTTAAAAATGTCAATGACCTATTTAACAACATGATTCCGTAAGAAAATACAATTTTGCATATTGTGAGGTAGTCTAGTTCTCTCCCTTTAATTGCTGCGACAATTATTAACCATGATCATGTCTGTGTGACCGAGTTGAGAACCCGGCCTGACCTGTGTCCTGACCTGTGTCCTGACCTGTGTCCTGACCTGTGTCCTAACCTGTGTCCTGACCTGCATCCTGACCTGTGTCCTGACCTGTGTCCTGACCTGTGTCCTGACCTGTGTCCTGACCTGTTTCCTGACCTGTGTCCTGACCTGTGTCCTGACCTGTGTCCTGGCCTGTGTCCTGACCTGCATCCTGACCTGTGTCCTGACCTGTGTCCTGACCTGTGTCCTGACCTGTGTCCTGATGTGAGCCCTGTTCCACAGGCGCCTGGTAAGCTGGTGTGGGAGAGGCCGGAGCAGACTGACGTCACTCAGTACAAAACACAAAGGCTCTGGCCGCCCACCGGCGATGGATTTAGGAAAAACCAGGTAAGGTACGGATAAACTGTATGCTGTTTATCTGCTCGGCATGACCTCTGGTGACCCTGGCAACCTGCTGACCTTTACGGACATGCCTTCTTCTTGTTTGACCTCTGTTGATCTTCGTTGACCTTGTTATTTACCTCTGGAACCTCTGGTACTCTGGTGACTCTAAGACCTCTGTTTGACCTCTGTTGGCTAATTGTTGACCATGATGACTCTGCTTGACCTCTAATGAAGCTTTGTTTACCTCTTGTTGACCTCTGTTAAACCTATACAAGACCTCTGGTGACTCTTGGTGAACCTCTTGGTGACCTCTGGTGACCTCAGGTGAGGAACACTGGTCTCGTCAGCGGCCGCGGAACGGCCAGTTCGGGAAGCTGCAGTGGTCGGGCGTCGCCAACGTCGTCTTGTGACCTTCGGCTTCGGCATGATCGGCGTAGGCATATAATGACCGTTCGTTCGGCCTTCGGGGAGCGCGGTACTAGCTGATGCGCGTATCTGGCCACAACTCTGCCCAAAGCCGTTTTCACGAATGACTTTATTTAACGTTTCTGTTTGGGGTGTTTTGGGAGGGCGTTTGGTTTGATTGAGCGTTTGGTTAAATGGGGGGATTTGGGGCCGAATTTGGGAAATTTTGCATTTTGGAATTAGGGACATTTTGGACACAACAATGTGTCACGTGGGCATACACTGAACCCAAGCTCTAACACTGAGCTCAATTCCCACATTTAAATCAAACGCCTCAATCAACCCAAACGCCCCAAACACCCCCAAAAAAACGTTAAATAAAGTCATTCGTGAAAACGGCTTTTGGCAGAGTTGTGCAGATACGCCGCTCAGGTACGTACCCGCGCTCCCCGAGGCCGACGAACGTCATTATCATGCCTACGCCGATCATGCCGAAGCCGACGTACAAGACGACGTTGGCGGCGCCCGACCCACTGCAGCTTCCCGACTGGCCCTTCCGCGGCGCTGACGAACCAGTGTCCTCCACCTGAGGTCACCAGAGGTCACCAGAGGTCACCAGAGGTCACCAGAGGTCTTTATAGGTTAACAGAGGTCAACAGAGGTAAACAAAGCTCATTAGAGGTCAACAGAGGTCATCATAGGTCAACATAGGCCAACAGAGGTCAACAGAGGTCCTTAGAGTTCACCAGAGGTACCCAGAGGTCTCCAGAGGTAATCAGAGGTCAACGAAGATCAACAGAGGTCAAACAAGAAGAAGGCATGTCCGTAAAGGTCAGCAGGTTTACCAGAGGTCACCAGAGGTCAGCACGAGCAGATAAACAGATACAGTTTATCCCGTACCTTACCTGGTTTTTCCTAATCCACCGCCGGTGGGCGGCCAGAGCCTTTGTTTTGTACTGAGTGACGTCAGTCTGCTCCGGCCTCTCCCACACCAGCTTACCAGGCGCCTGTTGGAACATTGGGCATCACATCAGGACACCAAGGTACTAGGACACAGGTCAGGAGCAGGTGCAGGACACAGGTCAGGATGCATGTCAGGACAAGGCCTAGGGACACAGGTCAGGACACAGGTCAGGACACAGTTCAGGAAAAAACAGGGTTCGTGGACACTAGGTCAGGACACAGGTCAGAACATCAGACATTCAGTCAGGATGCAGGTCAGACACAGGTTAGACACAGGGTCAGGACGACAGGTCAGGACACAGGTCAGGACAGCAGTCGAGGCCGGGTTCTCAAACTCGTCACACAGACTATGGATCAGGTTAATGAATTGTCGCAGCAAGTTAGAAGGTAAGAACTAGGACTACTCACAAATGCAAAGATTGTATTTTCTTACGAATCTTGTTGTTAAAGTATTGGTCATTGCATTATTAGATCACATGACAACCAGTTTGTTTTAAGATAATGAATATTGGTAGTGAGTGGTACTGTGGCATAATGTTGCACCATAAGAACCGTGTACTTTTTCCATTGTATCATAACATTGAGTATTTGTTGTGTGATGGCTTCCACCCAGAAAATGATAATTGTCATGAGAGCGCTAAGGCAAATGAGGATGCAGGTTCTCAGTGGATAGATCTGTGAATTATATAGTTATTAGCATAGGTAGTATAAATAGTATATATGCTGGTGAATATATATATATATATATATATATATATATATATATATATATATTATCCCCGGTGAGAAATTTAACTCACTGAGATGAGACGTGCTCTTGATGACACAGCCCATGAACTACACGAAGGTCGGAGCACATCGATTCAGCGTCATCAATGAGGTCATTTTCTGAAAATGATTGGGGGGAGGGCATTGCTAGCTTAATATATTCGAATTCTTGCCATGCAACGCCAAAGGCCTTATGTTAACATGTTAGATAATTGGGGCACCCAAGGAGGGAGGGGCACCAAAAGTATCCAAATCGACACCGGTTAGCGTCATCCAATACCACGCGCTGCGATAACTGATGGATAGACTGTACCGCAGCACTGCTGTGCATTGCGGGTAGCCTACCAGACGAACGGCAGGCCATCCTCATGGTATCATTCTAACGATTGTAAACCGTAACATGTTGGAATTGTTTTCTTCGCTACTAAATGTCACTTATGACTTAAATGATTGCTTGTGGCAAATATACATTGGTTATAATATAATAAATTGGATTTACAAGATATTCTATCGTAACGCAAATCAAACGTGTTTATATTGGTTGATTTTACGAACTGATTGTTCGCATTGTCGCAGGCTCGCATCTGTGATAAAAATCACCTTGGTATTTTGAATGACCTGAAATGTAGCGTTGTGGTTGTACTCTAAAACGTCCTGGATGAACCTGCGGCGTGGATAAATTATACATAACGGAGCGGACGGAATACGCAGTGCTACGGGGTTGCGCCCTCTACGGTATCGGACGATAAGATAAGTTAAAGGAAACGAGTCTACCATTTTCGGTTTGGGCAACCAACTTATCTTTGAGTATACATATCAGGTAATGGTTTACAATGGAGGTAACGATGAAAGTGGTATTTTCGAGACCTTCGCACCGATTTTTGTTTACTTATAATTCGACCCATTTCTGTTTGCGATATCGATACGAAACATCGCTGGGTACAACGGTGTAAGCGTAAGGCCAAAAGAAACTAGCTGATTCAGTTTCCACTACTAAGCACATTTGTTAACAAAACATTTTAATATACAAATGCATTGGCTTGCTTAACAATGTTCTGTCAACAGTTTTATCGATACTCTAGTAGTTGTAAGCTCCCTAGGATCTACTGATGACTTGGTGTTTTCCTGACCTTTCTCAGGGTCTGTGAAATATTTAACCTTCGCTCTGGTCATTTTGAACTCCCTGTGGTTTTTCGGGAATTGCGGGAAAACAGCGGCGTGCAGCGCCAATGAATTTGTAATGGTATTGCCCT
The DNA here is from genome assembly GCA_014673585.1 of Semibalanus balanoides. Classification (NCBI taxonomy): domain Eukaryota; kingdom Metazoa; phylum Arthropoda; class Thecostraca; order Balanomorpha; family Balanidae; genus Semibalanus; species Semibalanus balanoides. Next base: position 19,796 of record VOPJ01004453.1, read on the forward strand.
CATTACCCACATTGTGCGAAACATTTGGCCTCGGATCATCTCAGGTCAGGCCACCCGGTCACGTCAAGTGACCTTACCACTAGAAGGTTTTTGGCTGTGCCAAAGCCACAGTGTTTGCACGATATATTTACATATGGCAGTAATTCATAAGGTCATAAGTACCAATGATTCGTATAGCCCTGATGGTCAGGTCAATTTCGTGACAAGTTGCTATCATAAGTTAATGAAAAATATGCAAAACAAAACACACAATTTTTCCCAGCTTAGCCCCCCACCAAACTTTTCTGGAGAAGTTACGCCCTTGTCTGTACGGGTTATCAATCCCTAATTGCTTATCACTGGCTTGCACCACCACTCAACCTGTAATCGCCCAGCGGGGCGGACGGGTCAGCACTAGTGCTTTCTATTAAAATAATATGTATTTTATTCGGTCAATTGCTCAGAATAGCTCATTACTAATGACCCAGGTAAAATAGTTGCACAGTAACCTCTGCAGGACAACTGAGGTCATCTGAGGTCATATGAGATCACCAGCACCTTTTCCCAATAACTCTTGATATGATAAAGATAGAGACGAGCGAATGGCACCACTGTGTTTATCTCATCACCGGTCGCGTCGCCCAGCATGCATCATGGACAGGAGGGACAGAAACGCTACGACGGTCACCAGACACACCTGTGCACACAGTGCAAAACCAGTCATCAAATAACCTTGACCTGAAGTCAAATTTTGAAGTTGAACCAAACCGGTCCCTACATTATTGCTCGTAAAGTTGACCTAAATTGTTGCTCTTCGTTAACCGATGCAAAGTTATTCACGAAAAAACGTTTCGGTGAAAATTGCATCGTGACCTTTGGTGAACTCAAGACTCAAACTATTGGCCTGAGATGAAATTTCAGGACAGCAGCGGGAAATATATTTTCCAGAGCGTTCGATTTTATTTTCTGTTTGTTGCTACCTATCATGGCTCCCGATATATTTAGGAGGTTTTATAGAAAAATCCTATAGCAAGCAAATTTCTCCTTTGAGGACATGCCCTCAATATTGACATGAGCCAAAACATGTCGGAAGTAACTTTGAATGTCATTGCCGAGAGCTTGAATATGCTTTTATGCGTCGTTCTAAGCCCTTTCAGATTTAAATTTGTGAGGTGTGGGGGGGGGGTCATTATGACCTCTCCCACCAGAGCGACGTTGTCTCAGATCCCCAAAGGGGCGCGGGTTAACCCTAGCCATTCATACCTACGTAACTGTGTAAGGGATACGAACCCCTGGCGTTTCGCCCCTATTTGAGCTAATGCTTCGATTCAGCAACCAGCGTGCTCTTTTAACCTGCTTGTGATGAAAGGAAGTAATTGCTACTCAATTTGAAGGTCCTGGGTCATTAGGTGACCTCTAAGGTCATGTCAATCAGCCGGATGACATCAAAACCGTATATGCGTAGCAAACTGACTTAAAATTCTAAGCCAGAATCGTCAATGAACATATCATTTATGCAAATTGCCAAGGCATAAACCAACCCAAAGGGGGGGGCACAGATCCGTGCTTACTTACGAAATGCAGGGCTCCTCTGAGGCGGCCCCGTGGGGTAAGGCCGTTGTTTTGTCTTTTTAATCGAATGTGATTTTTTACAAATCAAAGCTGAAAGTTTTTACCAAATAACGCCGAATACAATAATCATCGGCAACTCTGTCCTTGCATTGCACAAATAAAAGTACTCGGACTGAGCTCCAAAACAAGCATGCACACAGAAAATTCGCTTTACCAGCAGTGCACCGCCATGGCTGTGATCTGGATATCGCTTTAA
>VOPJ01004454.1:0-21599 GCA_014673585.1 Semibalanus balanoides
TGACCTGTTCTGGTCACCTAAACTGAGATGACCCGAGGTCAAAAATTTAAATAATGTTTGTGGCTCATTTTAGAACAGGTATACAAAACAACGGCGTACTTCTTCGAAAAACAGGAGGAGTGGGCGAATTTCGACCCCCCGCCTTCTTCCAGGGCGCGTGTTGATAACGGTAGGATATTCAAATCCGGTCTGTAATTGCATGGAACAGTTGTAAGACGGCTTAAATAATTTATATAATAATTTAATCTGTGTCTTAGAAGTAGATTAAAAAATGTGCATTATCCCCGGCGTGGTCACTGAACAAGGGCGCTACAGGCATGGAAAGATCCAGGACGAGTGGTTTCCAAACCACTCGTCCTGGATTTTTCCAAGGGCCAAATTTTGAGTGAGCAGATCTAAAAAAAGGTATCACATAATACTGAAAACTCATCAGATTTTGCTTGCTTATGCATCGTTAACAGTTTTTAAACAAACTTCGCCAAGTAAAAGTTGCTTAGATTTTCTACTATCTGAGGAAATGCCTCAAATTTGTGCTGATTTTAGTTTGTTAGGGGCATGGTACCGCCCTGGATCTGCCCATGGCTACAATCCAAAAATGTGTTCCTAGTAGTTTTAGAACCATGGCGGACGCCCCCTGAATGCCCTCTGATACATATATTTTGCACTTTTGCAAGCAAGATCCCAAAAATCATGAATGCTATCAGGCATCTTGAGCTTGTTCACATAATTGTCTGCACTTAGCACACAGTCATACATCTGCTTTGCAATAGTCATACATAAGGCAGACTCATATCAACACACCATGCAAGCTTTCATGGAACAGTTGCGTCTCACATGTATGAACAGAACAGGCCTGCAATATGCCTGGCTTATTTTGTCTGCAGTATTACAAACAACTTACCAAATATTAATACATATGCATGGATTTAAAACTAAGTTAGTCAGTATTGTTAACATTCTGATAGCATGAAAGGTCCAATCTTGGGACGTGTCCGTGGTCAATGGGTGGTGCGACGTTATAATTGTTGTAAGTTCTGATAGCATAAAAAGTCCAATCTTGGGACGCTCTGGGGTTCACATTTCTTAGACACGTCTGGGTCACAATTTCTAGAACGTTTTCTTGGGCGTCACAATTTCGGGGACGCGCCCTGGGGTCAACGCATGGGTGCAACTGTTTTAAACATTGCTGATAGCTTGCAAAAGTAAAGATTTCATGCGACCAGTTTTCTGTTTTGGTTTTGTTGTGGCATCATGTGGGAGAGAAATTTAAAAATGCGAATGCTCTAAAAAATGGTTCAATGCCTCCAATAAATATCAATGCATGAAATGTGAAGACTAAGTGAGTCAGCATTGCTTAGCATTCTGATAGCATGGAAAAGTCAAATTTTAGAACGTTCTGGGGTCAACGCAGTGCGACGTCAGCTATTGTTAACATTCTAATTTCTAATAAGCATGCAAAAGTTCAATCTTGAGACGCTCTTGGCTCAAAATCAATCTTGGATCTCTCTGCGGCATCTCCACCGTGAAATGGATGCAAACACATAAATTATGTCATTTATAAGTATCTAGCGGCAAATGTGACCAAAAAGACGCCACAGTTTGCTGGAAATTGATTTTTGACTTCAAAATTTTTCCCTTTTTGGGTTGCCTTACACAGCACCTAGTACCTTCAAAGAGGGATATTCAACTTCACAAAACGTACATGTCGTATAGGAATGTTTATTGGTATCAAGATGCCTTCAACAACTCACCTGAAATAGTGTCGAGCAATGCCGTATTCCGCTTCAAAATTTAAAGATAATCGAGTTCAACCCTTACGCGCAAGAACTTGTCCCCAAGGATAAGGATATTCAAAGAAGACTGGGTAGGTACTTAGTACTTAATCCACGCGGCTGAAGCCAGCTACCTTTTATAAATTGGTCAATTTGCCGGTCTTGGATTTAAATACATGATTATAAATGATTTGTTTGACAATATTTTTGATAACACTTCCAAAAATATCAAAATCATACCAATATTGGAAAATACTTACAATGTAACATACACACCATGTGCCCATCTCTTGTTACGTCACCAAGTCAAGGCGGGGAATCTTCCGCACGTCGCCGGTGGATTTGTGCATATCGTCGTGGTCACGTGACCAGCAGGATACACACGAGATGATAAACCCACCATTTGGCGTCCGGTTCGATATTGATACTATCGTCGGATTTCGTTTAAGTAGCCATGCTTACCATAGCTAACTTAGTGGGGACGATTTGTGCGTCCCGACTAAGGAAAACGCGTCCCCACTTCGCGTGTGTTCATCTGGCGATTCCCGACATGCTCTGGCACTGTCAAACGCACTCTCACACACACACCACACACACACACACAACACACACAACCCACACACACACCTACACACACACACACACACAACACCACACCACACCTATACGTGTGAATGGGCCGTAGTTGGGGTCCATTGTGGAACGAAGCGGTAGGGTCCAGGCTTAGCCCTCTTTAAACGATTCGATATTCCCTTACAAATAGCTCACCCGTAATCAAGCGGTGCAGTGAATTACGATTGCAATGTTGTTACCTTATACAACTTCGAATAAGCCGTGTGCCAAGCACAGTGAGTGGGACCCGCTTCGAGTGCACTCATCATGACGTCACTTGTCGGACCCCACTACGGTGGATACACGTCGGACCCCACTAGGGTGGATATGACTGAAAGTGTGTGTATGAGTGTGTGTGTATAGCTCATTAATTAAATGTCATGATCACTGGGCAAGGACACCTATCGGAGATGGACAACGGCGTACGAAACATCAAATTTTAATCCTATTACTGTCAGTCTAAAAAGATACAAGCTCTAGGGGCAGGGATTTATGGCAGGAGGCAAAACAAAGTCAAGGGACTCCATTTGAGAAGGGGTCTCTATTTTGTCGTGTGGGCCTTCTGCAAAAAAAAATATTGCGTTGGCTGTCCAGCGCAAAGGAGTCGTTGAGCGGTGGCGGGGATGGCGTCGGGTCTTCAGCACGAAAAAGTCGTTGAGTAGGGAGTTTTTCCCTTAACCCGGCATTGGCTGGGGTCTTAGCCGAACGCCATTGGCTGGGGGGGGGGGGGCGAAAAACGACCCTTTCGTTATCTCCCGAACCAATAACCGCAGCGAGACGCGCAAGATGGCAATCGAAATCTCTCAATGAGATCACTAACTGACTGATGATCACTAACTAAATGAGATTAAGCGCACTCATTTTTTAAAATAAATAAGGTCATATGTCAGGTCACAGCCAGGTCAAAGGTCAAAAGTTAGATATTTAAGTTTTTGAGCCATACTTCCCATCCAAAGCCGTATATCGAGACTGTTATCGCACAAAGTGCTCTCAAAGGTATAGTGCATCTCTCGTATAAGCAAAAGTGAAATTGTAAGCAAAGGTCAAGTTCAAGGATCAGGTCAAATCAGGTCACTATTTGCAAGAGCTCATACGATACATGTTTTATGGGTTATCTTACACAAATAATATATATGTAATCGGACCGCTTGGTCAGTATACCGGATGCTATCGGTCTTTCTTCCCACGGGTGTTTGAAATAATGTCCGAACGAAGTGAGGACATTATTTCTATGCATAAAATACAACTCCGAACGAAAGTGAGGTTATTATTTTCGAAAATTGCAAGAATGATTGAGTGCTATTTTCTTATTAAATGTACGAGTTACGAGTGCAGAAAATCAACCCCGTGGAAGGAAGACGAATAGCCACCCGGTATACCGGACCAAGTGGGGCCGTTAAATTTATTAAACAATGTTTGTCCGTTCCAAATCATTCCATCATCAATCATCTGTATGTTTATTTGCAATCAATTTGATGCATTAGCAAACAAAAATACCCATTTGTTGGTAACCTCACAGCCAAGTTCCACTGGTTTGATATCGGATGCAATGTCAGATATTAACCTATGCACATTCTTTAAATACTATGCACCACAGTTTTAGTTGAAACCCACCGTCAGTAAGGTCTGTACCGCCCCATTCGTGTTGATTTTATTGCTGGTTTACAGAGTTTAAACTGGTTCATTGATCGTATTCACGGTGTCTTGCGTATTGAAATTCACTATTGCCACTTATTATCAGAATAACGTGTGTGTCGACATGCAAATATAATGGACATACTCAGAGTTATTGCTTAACCCGCGCTCGCGGCGTGTGGGGGGTAAATATTATCCCTTCCGATTTCCGCAATACTTTAAAACCTACAAGATAACGACGTCAAGAGGTTTCTGGTACCTTATTCAGCATTTTCAATTTGACCTTCTACCTATAATAAATCATCGAAAAAAGTTAAGACTTTGGGAGATAATGACGTTTTTGCATGACGTCACTGTCATGCCATTTTCTGGCTTGAATATAACGATTAAATGTTTTGATTGCATCGTAAAAAACATGGCTTTGGAAGCAATTGCTCAACGCAAAACTGATATAAGAGAAGGAAATCTGATTCTCTACCAGATGGCGATTTCGGATTTCCAAAAAATTTTGGGTGTTGACCCCCCCTAAATCCAAAAACTGCTCTTTCTTCACAGAAAATTTTTACCCATAAATTTGAAAAACATTATACAACGGGTATCCTTAAAAGACGTGATTATAAATATGAGAACCAGTTGTAGATGACATACGCCAGACAAATTTCAAAGTAATAGCTTCGTTTTTCAGGACTGCATTGCCTTGCAAACATATGTTAGGTAATGACGCCAATTTTTCAAATAACTTTTTTTTTGACTGTTAAAGATAATAAAATGTCTTTTAGTGTTTATGAGACAAACTAACCTAGAAAATGCATTGTTTATTCATTTAGTCAGTTTTCAAGTTTTGACCTAGATGACCTGAACTCTTGACCTTTGGACGGGGTCAGTTGTATAAAATGACTGTTGTCTTCGACTTACTGTCCAGAAATGAACCCATAAACATTGTCCAACAAGGCGTGATTTGACATCTTGTGACAGTGACCTTTGTGACCTACCTTCCTTGGACATTTTGCATGCAATTTCACTTTTACTTAGAGTGCAATAGATGTATTTACACCTTTGAGAGCTTTATGTGATGACAGTCTTACATCAAGGATTTTTAAAGGGAGTGTGCCTACTCATTTGGAAAGGCAAATATATTTGTATTACGGTAAGAAGCTTACTGCTTTGATTATTCGGTTACGATAAAATCACGTCTTGTAGGCCCCTTTGTTTGAATTTTTACTTATTTTCTGTTTTGCATTTGTTTTGTTTCAAAACTCAAACGATCGCACTATAAACAGAGGTAGTAGCGAATAATGTTACTATAATGGCGGCACTGGCCAGAAAAAAGGAGCCTTTAAAACCAACAAAAATAATATGCTAAAGGCGGGGTTTAATTTAAGAGCAATGCTCATCTATGCGAAAGCTCTCTGGCGACTATTGTATTAATCTTCTGCCAGAATGTGATTAGGAGACTTTTGATAATCTCAGCAACTAAATGTGATTTTCTGGGAAATAAACAGTGGCTAAATGGTCAGAAAAATAATTGTTCTACAGACTAGTGTCAACAAACTCCACATTGACAATGTGAGTAGGCCAACACTCCCTTTAATTGAAAGTATGAACCATTAATCATTTAACTCAAACTTTTCCATATGGACCTGACCGTGACCGTACATTTTTACCTACTTTGCAAAATTTCGCGGTATGCAATTCGATTCGTTTTCATTGAGAGTATTCGATCAGCCGCCTTTGCGCGTCTCGCTTGCGGTTATTGGTTTCGGCAATAAGCGAGGGGGGTAATATTTACCCCCCCTACGCGCGCGTTCGGTGAGAGACCCCCTACGCCGCGCGGTTATGCTTATAGCCAAAAACGTAACCACTTTTTTGGCAAGACACGGTTTAAAGGGACCATCGATACCTGTTGAATTTTATTTCTATTTATTTCAATTTGTCTGTAAACTTTATTTCATGTGAGATATTCACGATGTGAGGTTTCAGGATCCTCGCCCTGGGAGAAAAACGGGACAACAATATTAATGATTCCTGGAAAATTATATTAAATCCAACTTTTTGCTTACAAAAGTAAAGGACACAAATGAAATAACTCGCTCCGTCTGCTTCATGCCATGCATGCCTTACTAGTTAATCGGATATTTTTAACAGGGGCGAACGGCGAACATTGGTTATAACTAATAATAACAGCCATTTGCAGACCTGACACGATATAAGGTCAAGGTTAGCTCATAAGAGAACAATTTTTGAAATATATAAATATTAATTAAAATGCATTTTTATTATCCAGTTTTATCTCAGCATTACAGTGGTACCATTTATTTGTATGTATCTGGTCAATAAAGTAAATCCCCCAAAACGTACTTTCAAAAAATGACGTCATGAGGTAATCATACTTGGGGAGCAATCAGTGATTCAAAAATACAGATATTGCTTAGAAATTTGGTTTGGGTAATGTAAATATGTGGTTCTCTTACATATCTTCCGGTTTTTTGAAAATATTTAAAAAATGTTGATTTTGTGGGCATTAAAAAAACGTTTTTTGTGGGTCAAAATTTAACATTTTCAAAAATCCGAGATAGCTATTTTCTACTCCTTGTCATTTGCTATCTTTTGACGTTTTTACAATTGCATTTTGGTTAAGGAATGGTCTTTGTACAGCCTGTTAGAGCTTAGCTGATATTTGCGCCAAAGTCGTGTGTAGTGACGTCACTAAATTCGATATAAATCGACAAATTTCCACGATTTTTCCCCAAATTTTAACATTGAAGACGTCAAATTGATGTAGGATAAGGTACCCGAAGTTTGGCGTTGAATACCGCTGTTCGTTTGTGAGCTATTGTGAAAATCCCTGAGGGAGGGCGTTTTACGCCCCCCCACCCCCAGCCAATGGCGGGTTAATACAACCTAGTTATCGCTAACCGTACAAGCCAATGTGGAAGCAGGGAACACGCGGTTGCGGGGGGGGGGGGCAACTCGGCATATCTAATTGTATTGAATCTCCCTATGTTCCTATAGGAGGGTGGGTGTGGGGTGTGTGTGTGGGAGGGGGGCATTTTTCCTCTATACTCCTCCCGATGGATCCGCCAGTTCCTCAAGCCAACTGAATCCCCTCAGGCCGACGAAGGTTCAATCAAGCTAACCAAGGCCCGCTTAGGTTGACCAAGAGCTTCATCAAGCAGACCGAGGGCCTTCACAGGCCGACAGAGGGCACCTCAGGCGGATAAAGTTTCACACACGCTCACACAGACACATACACACGTCGTTAATGATATTCGGTGCGCACCGGTGTCGATTTGTATACTTGGCGGGGGGAGGCGGGCCTCACAGTGATTTTAAATTGTAACTTCAGGCCTATGGCGTTGCATGGTAAGAATTGAATTATAATGTATACAGTTCCCATTGGAGCCCCCCATTCATTTTCTGAAAATGACACCCCTGGTGGTGCGTGGCATTCGTAATTATTTATAATATGTGGGGGGAACAGTCAGCAGATATGAGGCTTCCGGCGGGCCGCGATGATCAAGTCCATCTCTCTTCTCCCACGGAGTACAGTTTGTACAGTTGATGCACGATTTCAGCGTTTTTTGACTAAGCTGTGTGATGTGTATTATCTGTTTCTTCGTTTAAACTGTATTGAGCGCCGTACCGTGTACCAGAAATACAGAACAGATCATATAAATTAAAATGTGTTATTTTTTAGCTTTGAGTGCAATCGTTACGGGCAGCAGCTGGTCAGCAAAGCAGACATAAATATTTAGATGGCGTTCTATATTGGTGTTTAGCAGTACACACTACACAAGCCGTGTTTTGGCCTAGATGACAGTTTCGGCATTTCTTGATCAACTGCGATTAAACGGATATTTAAAGATCAGACAAATGATCTCATGCTTTAAAAATATTTTGAGCGTGCTGAACATAAATCCAGAATGCGCAACAGTGCCGTAAATGCAACATTAAAAAACGACGACAGGGGCACAGACGTAGATACTGACGCGCGTATTGTCGGCCAGAAATCAGGCATGAGGTAATACAAAAGATTGATAATACGAGCTGGTCCAAACACAACATATCAGCGTAAGTCGATTGACTGTAAGGCAGGTGTGGCATCTCGCTCATCCAGCACAGGTGTGGAGTCGAGTCCGACGCCAGCGGCCTCAACCTCCCGTTGCCGCATGCGCACTGTGCAGGGCGCAGGTCGTCTTAACAAACATTGTTCTTGTTTGTGTTGCTTCCTCCTGGGCTCAGTCTTCACAGTAGAAACATAGCCCCAGAGGGACTCCTTGTGGCGGAGATAGCTCCTGGCCAGGGCCGAGACGACTTTCGCAATTCGGAGCGCCTTCGCCCGTGGTCTGATGCTGCCCAGCAGGCGTAGGTGGGCACCCCCAGGTACGGGCAGGGAAGCAGCCCGTTTTCCGGGTGTCCGCCTAGTCCCTAGGCAGACGACGCAGAGGGAGGTTGGGCACTCCATGCACTATGGACAGAACGGCGCGAGCCAGCGTCCGATGAGGTGCGGTATGACTCCGCCCGCCCCAGTGACTGGCGCGCAGCTGGTGGACGTTGAATTCAGCGTCTCGGTCGTCACCGGGGACGGGCGCCGGCAGCCGGTCCTGCATGGTGTCCTTGAAGAGGCTGGACGGGCATTCGCTCCTCCATCTCATCGACGCATCTCTTTCAACGGCTTTGGTGAGTGTTGTTATGCTAGCTCTGGTGTCCGACTGTGGGAGAACGGCGGCTACTTTGACGAGGATGTCCGCACACTCATTGCTGGGGTGTGCAGGGATTGCATTGCATTGCAGATGGACCACCTGGCACCGGTTGGCGGTCACTGAGCGCCAGCAGCACAAACCACACATCGGCGCCCAGGGCTGACGCCTGCGCCGCCGGACCACCCTCCAGTAGACAGAGAGCCGCCTGCGAGTCGGTACAGACGACCAGCGGTCAGTGGCACTTGCCAGCCGGTACAGCCTCCTCGGGGTGAAGTGCGCACTGTAGCGCGACTCTCAACGCGCAGAGCTTTTCCCTCGTGCTAGAGCACAGTGCTCCCCGCCCGTACCCGCACCTCGCTCGTCTCGGCGGATGGTAGGAAGACGGGCGCGCCTCACCCACCGCACTGCACGCCGGCATCCACTGGGCCGTCCGACCAGATCCAGACGGCAACGTCCGAGCAGGGAGACCGGCAAGAAGTGCCTCCGCCGCCTCCTTACGGATTCGCTCCGGGGCAACACGGCCGCCGCCGTCACCGTCGTCCAGCCAGAACGTGATGCCGTCCGTCGCCCTCCACGATGATAGGGTGGTGCGACTCGCCAGGACCAGGGCCTTGCGCCCTACCGTACACCATCCGGTGATGTTCACCAGGCGGTTCACCAGGCTGGTGTCACCGATCACCCGCAGGGGGTGGGGGACGCCAGCGCCGACCCCCTGCGGGTCGGTGCTAGTCCGGGGGCAGATAAGTAGCCAGTCCGACCATCCTCGCCGCCAACGCGCAGCGACGGCCCCGCACGGGGGACAGGCCAGCCTCCGCCTTCCAGGTGTCTACCGGGTTGGACTCCAGGTTTCTTGTTAGCACACGGGCAGCCGCTCGTAACTCCCGGTCGATGGTTGTCAAGTGGGACGCGGACGCCACCGCGTAGTGTTCCAGCGCTCCCCTAACATATTCGTTCGCGACGGTGCAAAACCGTCCTTAAACAGCATCGCCACCCTCTTCAGCGCACAGACCATCGCCCCTCGGTTTTTGCGCCAGCGCTAGGGGACATGAGTCCGAATGTGTTCTCGCCGCAGTTGCGCGCTCGGCTGAGGCGATAGTTCAATATGCTCCTGTTGTCTGTCTTCGGTCCAACGTACGACGTTATGGGATAGGGTCGCATCTTCCAGCCAGGTGACAGGTCATTTTGAAACTGGCCAACAAGGCGAAATACGCCCTGCTTTTATCGGCATGCCGGAACTAGTCGGATCCAGTGTCTTCGTGCTGACGTCACGCAGTGACGCTGTGGCGTTGCCGACGTAGAAGCAGCCTAAAAATCCTGATCGCTGCAAAAAGGCAGTCAGTTTTGGTCAGGCATTTAGCAGGTCAGTCAGAGCCCAGATGGGAAGGCTTTACACATTCGGGTCAGTAGAGTCACAAACTCAGGTCAGTCAGGTGGACAGGCATCACAGACTCAAAAAGTAGAGGGTCACAGACTCAGGTCGGAAGAGTGTCACTTACCCAGGTCAGTAGAGAGTCAAAGACCCTTTGTCTATGGACAGTTTAAACCTGCTAAAAACGGATGGCTTAAACAGATTTAGTTTATTTCCGGCCATGCAAGAGGGCATATCTCGCCAGCAGTCATCAAGTACGTGGAGAGGCGCACAATCTTGGCAGACTGGCAAGAAATGCCCACTTACATGGACGGAAACCAACTTTTCCGTTCTATGCCAACCGTCTTGAGCCGGTTTAAACTGCCGATGGAAAAAGTCACAGCACGACTGGAATCAATCAAGCAATCAGTAGTGCAGGTCAGTCAGGATTGTAAACTTGGGATATCACCAGTGAGATGCAGGGTTGACACTACCCATTACCCACTGTCCGTTTTTTGTTTTGTTTTGTTTTTGTTTTTTGGTCGGTAAATTAAAAAAATAAATAAAAAACATCTCGGGTTTTTCATCAATATAGTTCTGACCAGTGAGCAAGTTCCCGACGAAACTTTTCAGAAACAAAGATGAATGGTGCAACAATGAATTTGATGTGTTTTGTTTCAGACTTATGATGATTCAAAAGGAAACAATGTTGCATTTCCCCTCATTCCACCATTCAGACTCCCATGTCTTCTAAAGGAACAACGTCGTCGATTGAACTTCCATCCCCACTGACCAAAGAGATGAGATATTTGGAATGTGAAATTCCAATCGTTGATTTTTCTAGCAACGTTGTTATCAACGGTATCTAGTTACCTGGGTAGTAATGTGTTACGTTACACGCATCAAATACACGTAACATGCTTTCTAGGGATGTTTGCAGGCTTCAAAGTTTCCAAATCGTGAAATTCCAGCAAATGTTGCATGGCTAAGAGCGGGTGAACCCCCCCAAAAACACTCATAACCCCCCAAAAAACACACTACCCAGTGGGTTTTGATTAAAAACCCATTTTTTCCAACCTGGTGAAATGACATGACTCAATTTTTTGTTTGATTTAACCTTTCTTTGTTCCAAGTGTAATATGGATGTATATTCACTTATATGTGAATGCAAATACATTATGCAGATATGCCTACTTAGTAACAGGAATATAAAATGCTTAACTCAGAGGCGGATCCAGGATTTTTTGAAGGGGGTGGAAGGGCATAGGGGTGCATTTTTTGGGGGAACAACCTTTTTCCGGGAACAGGGGGCATTTTTTCGGGACATTGGGGATCCTTTTCTTTAAACATGAGGGACGGATATTGAATTTTCCAAAGGGGCTGCATTTTTGACGTCATGTGCCTACAGAGGCGCCAAATATAATAAGTAACAACACAAATACTGCAAATAATGCAAATTTCCCTAAGTCTACTCATTAGTAGTTTGTACTTTCTAAAAAAAATACAAAAATACAAAAATATAATGAATTATTTGTAAAGTACTCCCAAATGTAGCTTTGGAGTGCGTCAGTAGCACATATGTTCGAACGCGAATGTGCCTAGCCCTAGGTCTGTCACGGCTAGGTCACTCGCCTCTCTCTCTCTCTCTCTCACTCTGGCCTGCCGAAATATACACCTTTTCTCTACCCTGCCGAAAACCCCCTCTCTTTTCTCTCAGACCTACCGAAATCTGCCTAACTCTCTCAATGTCTTGCTGAAACCTACCAAGGCCAGTATATATTATCTCTTTCCTCTGATAAGTTTACCGAAATCCAACTTGCCTGCCCATTTTTCGGTCTCCCGAAATGCATCCGACCCTCTCCCCGGTCCACATTGGTGAATTTTCTGATTTGGCCCACATGAAGTTTGGAGACATATTTTTTCGGAATATCAATTTCCTTATTGATACCAATGGGAAATTTCTGTATTTTTCGAAAATAATAGTATTTTATCGATTTGAAAGCCTTATGACAGATTCGGTTGTTATTTGCTTGTTTTCAGAGAGGTGCCTTGAGTTAAGCACATTGTGCTTTTGCACTGTTCTGCTTTATTTGTAAGAACTGCCATATTGTATGATTGTTTTTTTCATTTTTTTTGTTTTGTTTTGTATATAGTTGGTTTATAAACATTGTGATGATGATGATGATGATGATGATGATGATGATGATGATGACACTGAAATTTGCGGTCAAAGTGGGTGTTTCGCAGCAGACGTCATGGAGCTGGCAGAATGTGTGACGTTATGAAGCATTACAAATACGGGACAATCGGAACCCGTCAGCACAATTGTTATACAATACACCTATTGTTATACAAATAAGTTGTATAACACCGAGAAGAGACTGCATAGTTCATTGAATCTATTTCAGGGCTAACATCTTTCCGGATTACGAAGGTCCGATTTTGTCGACTTCTTAGTTCTGATATCACACACATTTTTTTTGCATTTTGAAGTAGAAAATCAACAATGGAGATGAAGCACCTCGACTGAACAATGAAGCACCTCGAGTTAATTTGGATACAATGCGTTACTCTAGCAACCTTGCACAACCTTACTCGTTTTAGACGCTCATACCTGGCAAATTTGGGAAAATAGTTGCAAACAAGATGGTGCCTTTAGTGCCGTATTGGGCACCAAAGCAATGCAATGCAATGCATTGCTTTGCAACTGCGACCATGATTTCTACCATTAGTAATGATTTAACACATTTTGTAATTGTTATTGTATATATAATTTGTTATTGTAATTGTTATTTTAATTGTAATTTTGAATGCAAAATTCACTTTTAGTGCTCAAAAGTAACCAAAAATACATTTTTGGTGTCGCAAGCGACCCCAGTGAATTTATGCAGAAGTGAAAACTGCAGGCTCATATCCCGCGAACTGCAGGGGGTTTGCGCCGAACATTAACTGCAAGGGGGTGGGGGTGATTTCCGCCCCCCTTGAGATCTCAAAAACTAAGTAGCGTAGTGACAAGCGAAAAACGGAATTAGATAGCTCGAGACAAGCTCCATCGAAGGTATAATTGTTTTGTCTTGGATCAGGTCAAAATTGAGGTCACCAATGGTCATCAAGGGTTAGATTTTCCGGTTTTGAAGAGACACTGACCGTTAAAAGTAAAACTTGATATGCTAAAGAACAACCGGATTTGATAAGCACCATGAAGTCCTTAAAAAAAATCGCGCCCAGTGGCCTAATATCATCGTTCAAAGTTCAGTTTTCTTCCAGCCAATGAGCTTGACAAGTCCGCCACCACTAACGTAAAAAACAATTAATAATTGCAGGCGTTATCAAAATGGAAATGGTGATTTTTTTGCTCAGCATGTCTGTCGATAATTTGGTAATGCTCAGAAAAAAAAGTATGATATGCCAGAATTAAACTCATTAATAAGGCATAAACGAAAGGATTGTTCTAAAGGGATTGAGGATTGTTCCAAAGGATTTTTCGCTCTAACCATTGATAATCTAACCAAATAAAAAAAAAACACTGTTGGAGAAAGCTTCGAAGCTTTCTCCAACAGTGTTTTTTTATTTATTGTCGGATTGTTTACATTGTTTTAAGCTACAATGTATACAATGTATAAGCTACAGTGTTGTTTACAAATATCGGAAATGTCTGAACTGCGCTGAATTTGGCGCTCAATCGCTGCCTTGACTAGTGGTGTGTGAAAATCGCAAACCGATTTTATATTGTTATGAAAAATTAAATAAATTATAGTTTTTTATTTGCGCTGCTTTGGTGAGCATACGAGGACGATTAAAGATCATTTTTAGTCTCTTATACTTGTCTTAGCATGTTTTTGCGATATCATCCGGAAAAGGCAGTGTCCCTTAAGACTTCGCTCCAGAAACCCCCACATTTCTTTGAAACTATGATAGCTAGAAACAAACGAAAGAAGAAAAAAACAATCGTAGGGTCTTGAAAAATGCCACAAACGAGTTGTCTTCAAATTTTAGATAAGGTCAATAGTTAAGGCTCCAGAGGTCATGAAAGGTCAAACAAACTATTTTTGGCAAAGCTGCTTTCGTGAAAAGCATTTAATCTTAAAGAGATAGGGAAATATTTTTTGAGCCATCGTGCTTGTCTCGTAAAGGCGCTTTTACAAATATGAATGTTGACCTGTACCTAAAGGTAAACTGATAAATTTTACCTCAGGTCAAGGTCGTTTGATGACCCATGGAGGTCATGCTGCATATTGGGCGACGCAGCTCGACGAGACAAGCATATTGGTGTCATCCGATTGTCTCTATCTGTATTCTATCTATATGTATTACCAAAACAATGCTGATTATCTCAGATGACCTAGCAGATATCACTGAGCAGCAATTGCACCAGGGTGATCAATCATTAGCTAAAGTAACATAATTATGAAATAATTTGCCTGATCAAATGCAAATTCTTTAAATAGGAAGCATTTATATATTTTCCCGTTCACTGTTAATGGGGAGGTCAGGAAATCGACCCGATCTTCGGTCACTGATACGCAAAATCCGAAATAAATATATTGCAGGTACTGATAACCTTATTAAATTATGCAAGTTTAAAATCTTTCTGAAAAAGACTGTGGCTTCAGCACGAACACAAACATTTTTTGAGGTAACGTCACTTGACAAGAAATAATGACCTGACCTGAGATGACCTGGAGTCAAAACTTTAACAAAGTGTGTGCAATTGATGCCCAAACAGCTGTACAAAATTTGGCGGGCACTGTGCGCCGCCCTTTTTGCACTTACCTTTCTGAAAAACCTGAGCCGGTCGGAAATCAACCTCATGCCAGTGCTTGAAGTATGGCCTATGCTTCCAAAAAACATAAAAAAATGTCACGAATCACTGGAAATTTTATAATTGCTTAACCCGCCACTTTGCTGGGGGGCGGAAAAAAGCCCCCCCCCCCTCAGGCGATTTTCACAATACTCACAAAACCGAAACAAGCGCTATCAATGCCAAACCTTTCGAGGTACCTTATGCTACATCAATTGGCGCCTTCAATCGCAAATTAAAAAAAAAAATCGTCTTTTTGGCGGGGAGATAACGAGGGGGCCGTTTTTCGCCCCCCCCCCCTCCCAGCCAATGGCGTTCGGCTGAGACCCCAGGCCAATGCCCGGTTAAGTGTTTTAAACAATAAACATTCGTTTTCAGCAGCCAAAAAGTACCGCTATTGGCTATGCTTTGGTACCGTAATTGACTCCCATGATGAATCTTATGCGCGCTAAATCGGTAAAGTTAACCTACTGTGCGGAACTGCCCAAAATGCTCGCTGTCTCTGACCTAACCCAAACATATATTGATTTAGTCCTCTCTGTTCTCTCCGATCTTTTTTTTTTCTGTTTCTCACTTTCACTAGCACGATCGACGCAAGAGGCTTCTTTACTCAGAATTTAGAGGTGCCTCAGTTTAAAAGACACCATAATCCGCTAGTCCTTCCTTCTCGGTCTTCCGGAGGCTGCTCCGTCCGTCCAAATATTTCGGACCTTTACTAGTCCCAATAACTTTTAAATCTTGGTGCGTCAGCAACACACCTTGGCGGCCTGGGCAGACGGTCCCGCGTCAGGATCTCTCGCTGTGTATCGTCCCCTCACAATTCGCATGATTTCAACTTTGGCCCTATGACTATGCCTTGCAACTAATACCGATCTTAGGAAGGCTAGTGTGAACTAACGGCTAGGAGGGAAATGCAGCAGAAGGGGGATTTTATTGGATTGGAACGATTGGAAGGGGACTATGAACGGGAGGGCATTGTGAACGGGAGGGCAATGTGAACGAGACGGCATTTCGTATAGGGTGATTTCGTAATAGGGTAATACTCGAACGGAACGGCCACTATGAACACGGCAGGGAAGCGCCTCATAGTGATTTCGTAATTGACACTATTGGAATGGGAGGGAGATGCGTTTGCAGCGGGAGGGAAATTCCGTCCTCATACGGAAATGCGCGGGGCCCCCACTCTGAGGCAGCACGAATTTGCTAGTTATTTCGCCAGGGTCGACGGCCCGCCTCAAAGGGGCCCCTTCCCCGAGCGCTGAAAAGTGCCCCTGTTTCCCGAGCGTGGAAAGGGCCCCATAGTGGGGACTGGGCCCAACCATGCCAAAGCCAATTCGCCATCCAGCATAATCAAGGGGCCATCTGACACAACCCTTCAAGTCTGGTCAAGGGCTCCTTTAACCTGCATAGGGCCCTTCGAACTTCCCAGAGGCCCTCTGGTCTGTCCAAGGGCCCTTTAAACCTGGTAAGGGACTGTGCTGGCTGTTCTGTCACCCTGCCGACATGCTCAGGAGCCATATAACTTTCCCAGGGCCCCTCCGACCTGTTCAGGAGCCCCTCTGACCTGCCTAGGGGCCCTCTGTGCTGGTTTAATAGCCCATTTGGCATGATCAAGACCCTTCTGAATCAGCAAGGGGCTCTTTCGGTCTAGCCAGAGGCAGATCTCTGACCTCAACAGGGGCTTTTTGAACGTCTATGGAGCCTTCTGGTCTTTCAGAGAGGTTCCTCGGCCTCTGAACTACTCTAAACTTTCTAAAGATCATACATCGCATGGTCTCCAGACTATTGATAAAAAGTTATTAATACCGCAATTTGCGATCTCAATGGTCCTTTTCGGCGCGCTGTGCGCACCCGAAAAGCCCCCTGGCCTTCAGGGGGAGGGAGGGGCACCCCACCACCCCTTGGTTACGTGGCTGCTATGAGGTGGCCTGGTGGGACCCTTCTGAGGTGGCCCCGTGTGGCCCCTGTTTTGTTGTATTGACAAATAAAACTGTAGAAATGAAATTCAAGGTTTTACATTTTTTCTATTTCAAGCTGAGGGGTCCAGAGGGACACCCACAAGGGGGAGCACAGAGGCCCGTACTCCCTTACGAAATGAGGGGCCCCATAGGCGGTAGGACCCTTTGAGGTAGGCTGGTGGCCCATGTTCGTTTGTCGTTGTTTTTATTAAGAAAGAACCAAATCCGGATATATTTTTTACTAATCAAATAATTCAGACGGATGTGAGTGAGACGCGAAGGGTTCGAACGAAACGTAGTCTTACAGATGGGGCCAAAATCCGTCTTCAATCTTGCCACTCTTGCTTGCTTGCCTTGATTGATTCTCAATTGCGTGGGTTTCAGGGATAAATCCCGTTCACTGCATTGATTAATGCCAAAAGTATACACTTGATAATTGTATTCGTTACAAAATTAAAACATGGTATAGGCTACGTAAAAAATATTTGACAAACAACAGCAGAAACAACTGTTTCATCATCCATAAAAAACACAAAGTCAATACCACCTAATGATAAGCCACGTTCTTTGACTTCGAATTCACCCTTCCGTTTGACAATCAGAAATTTACAAATAACTT
The DNA here is from genome assembly GCA_014673585.1 of Semibalanus balanoides. NCBI lineage: Eukaryota > Metazoa > Arthropoda > Thecostraca > Balanomorpha > Balanidae > Semibalanus > Semibalanus balanoides. The sequence goes on from VOPJ01004454.1 coordinate 17,449, forward strand.
TAAATCGCACAAGAAAGGTGGCAAGGTAAGTGTTGTTTTACTATTGCAACAAACATACAATTATTGCCTATCAGTTGCCGGACACAAATAAATAACTTGCCTTTCGCTGCTCATGTCATGCATGCTTTACTAGTAATTTTATTTTCATCCGAAGGGGCCAACCACGAAAATATGAAAAGCAATAAATAAACGCGAAAAATGTGTACACGGAACTTTAAGCTCTAAGAGAAAAAAGGTGAATCATAAAATAAACATTGAAGCCTTCGCCTTCATACCAGAGCCGCACACAGGGGGACAAAGTGCCGTTCCTCTTGCCTATTACGAAATGTCCGCCCCTGTAGGTCAGTGGGAAATCGCTAGTCTTCTGACCTATCCCAGTAGTGGCAGCCTGGGTTCGAGTCGCTTCGGCGCTCGCTGTTAGCTCCTGACTGGGATGGCCTGCGGCCGTTGTTAGCGGTCACACTCAAGGCCAGGTGACGTCAGCGAGGGGGGGCGGACCGTGTCTAGGTATGTCGGGCACGTACAACAAGGGCACGTCTCTAAATTCTGCAGGCCAGCAGGAATTGCGCGATCGGCTGGTAAGTTCAGGACCAGCGCAAAAAGCTCTGCTTAGCGCCGGTCCTTGACCTCAGAAAGCCATCCATACAAAACGTTCAGGACTCAATTTTTGTTTTAAAAAAATGCGTTACCCCTATAAGGTGGGAGCCCTATACCGTCTCGTATACCAGATACTTAACCTAACCCCCAGAAGGGAAAATTGTCCTTCATGTGAGAATTCCCCTTGATTATTTATTTGAAGAATGCATGCTATTGCTGGCGTACCGTGAGAACAAGCCAAAAAACGCGTGTTAGAAGAGTACATATAACATGTATGTGAGAATGTGAGCACGTAGCTTAGCGTCATTTGAGATCGTTCGTAATGTGTTCTGAAACAGTCCTTTCAGTGCAGCAGTTTTAAAACTGACGATACTAGATCATCTTTATAACCTTCAAAACCCTCGCCCGGGTAAGCGATCACTGCGTGTCCGGGTAGGAGGGAGCGGTGGGGGGGAACAACCCCCTTGGAGTTTCGCCCCTAATTGAGCTAGAGCTTCGATACAAAAAAACGAGCGTATTGCTTGTGACGATAAGAAGCAATTGTCATCTGATTGTAAGGCCCTGGGTCAATAGTTGACCTCTGAGGTCAACTATTGACTCATACCAAAATGTCACAAATCGCAAATGTGAGAAAATTGAATACTGATCGAGCCAAAATGATAAAGAAACATCTTAGAATGCTTAATAAATTCAAAATTTTGCATCAGCGTCACAAAATGACATAAAAACTACCAATTTCCAAAAAGGTCATGTCAGGTCATCTGAGGTCAGTGACCTAAGTTGACGTTTGAAGCACATGACCCCAGTGCAACATATGGTTATGTCAAATGGCTCCAAGATTTGAAATCAGCGTCAAAAACTGTTCTGGAAGCAGCCAGAAGACAAAAAAGTCATCTGAGGTCATCGTTGGTCAGTGACATCGGTTGAACTCAGAAGAGGTCAGTAGAGGTCGCAATCTCAGCAGAAGACACACTTGTCGCCAAGAAACATCTTTTAATTTGCTTCTGAACGTCAAACACTCGGAAACTGCACATGTAATAAGGATCGATACTACGAGACCCAAGTTCGCTGGGACATGACCTCAAGAAACAGGTCATTAAGGTCACGGGTCATGCAAGAGTTGAAGTTCGCAATTTTGAGAGTATGTGTCAAAATTGTTTATCAGCAAAATACTGGAAAAGTTTCATTGGCGATTTGCGGCTAAAAAAAACACGTGAGTCTTTGGGAAAACCATGAGTGGCACCACCCTCTACCTTGGCGGAGGGTTAAAAGTATAAATATAATTTTTAACGTTGCAGCCATCCCGAAAATCAGACCAGCTGGGCTGATTTTCTTTTTCAAAAGGCCCCACCATTTGGATTCGGGGTATGCGATTTTTAACTAGCCGTTTCAAACCTTATTGAACCTAGATTCCGTCGTTATGGAAGAATTTTGAAGAATGTTGTATATAACGAAGTTCAATTATGTATTTCAACCGATTCTTCATACAAAAATACATATATCATGTCTATTGATAATTTCCAGGTTCATTCATATCACATCATCATCACTGACCTTCGTGAAGTCCAAAACTGATTTTGTTATTGCAGCCATCCTGAAACTCAAAGCGGCTGGGCCTGCATTCTTTTAAAAGGCACCATTCCATTTGGAGTAGGAATGCGATATTATCAGCCGTTTCAAAACTGGAGACCCTAGATCATCGTTGCGACCTTCACAAAGAGGACAAAATGGTAGTTATTGCATGACCACCTGATCTACAGGAACTGCTGGGCCATTTTCTTTCATAAAGGCACCAATTCGATATTCGTGTGTCGGTTTTATCAGCCGTTTAAAGACTGGTAATACCAGGATCATCGTAATGATTCTTCAATAAAGTAAACATACAAGCGGTATTGAGGAAACAGCTGGTCGGTTCTTTTATAAACCATTCGGATTCTGGGTATGTGAATTTTACAGTCGTGTCGAATTTGTGTGACTAGACAAATCGTTCTGACCTTCAAATTTTAATTAATAGACGGAAAAAATATCCCACTGCTTTTAAGTACGGGTACGGGATATTTTCGTTGGAATATTATAGCGTGATGTTCATTTATACCTATTTGTTTTATTACGTGGCCAAGTTTCCAGTTCCAGCGCAATATGATATGATTAATGCCATTCAATGCTTACGTAAGGCATGCACAATGCACTATCACGTATCTACGTTGAAGTTGGATATTTAGTGAATACACCTTCTGCTGTCTCTCTTGTTCGCTGCCGACTACCTCTCAATATTGCATAATATGCATGGGTGGATGGGGCCGCGGACTTAGGGGGAGGGTCAAATCCAGTAGTGTATTTCCAAAACGTTATGAAGCGTGGGGGACAGAAGGTCGTCAGACATCAGCGATAAAGTTGTTGACCGTGGGGTGAGGCAGGGAGCAGTCGTCAGCCCGTTGTGAACTGTAGATATAACGTCCGACCTTTTTCGTGGTGTGTTTTTACGCAACTTGTGGTTCTCGAACCTGTTGGGGATCATGGACCCTTGGCCCCGCTGCATCTGCCAAGTGAGTAATATGGTGCAGAGGGGTCCTTATTGGTTTTGGTGGCGCCCCCTCTGGCCCAAGGGCCCCCGTTGAGTCGTCCCCTACGCAAAGCTGGGTTGCGCGCCTGCCCAAAAAAACGAAACAAATAAAAGTGGGATTGAGCTTGAATTCACTCGTACTAGACGCACAAATTAGTTCGGAATTTCGAAAAAACGATTCGCAGCACTAATAAATTCTGGTATACATATCATATATGCCACGGCAAGAATGGATAATTATTAAAATTACCGTGGGGTAGCTTCTTCAGAAAAGTTGGGGGGGGGGCTGACATTGAAAAATCGCTTAAAGTAGGTACCATAAAAATCCACAAAATACAGATTTCTCCCGGGATTTGACCCACTTCCTCGTCAAAGTTGGGGGGCTGCCCGCTGCAGCCCGAGTTGGGGGAAGGCTGAAGCCCACCCCCAATTGAATGGGAATTGGGAGCCTACAAACCTGACCGTGAGAGAACCGACGCAGGCGCAGATACAGGGGGCACGTTGGCGTGCTAAGCCGGGTCTTGCCTATGGCGCGTCCGGAGAGCGCAACTTTTTGTATGGCGTCCCCCCTGACCGAAATCCTGGATCCGCGCCAGGGACGGATGTCTCAGAATCAGGTGCGTAGATTCTTTAGAAAATGGGGGTGGCGGAGCTGGGGAAAATTGCAAAAAGTAGGTATGTATAATTATATACCATCACAATTCACAAAAAATATCCCCGTATTTGACCCACTTCCTCGTCAAAGTTGGGGGGCTGAAGCCAAGTTTGAGGGGAAAGGGTCTGGAACAAAGTTGGGGAATGAAGCCCCCTCAACTGAATAAGAAACTTCACCTCTGCGCGTAATCCTAAAAATATAACATATTCTTTAACCCTTTTCAATAAGGGGGCAGATTCTGCCCCCGATAGTTCTTTGTTCGCCGCTTATAAACCGCGGGACCTAGCTTCCTGAAAGTTTATGAATATAATTAAACTACGCGTGTCGTGGCACAAT
>VOPJ01004455.1:0-21600 GCA_014673585.1 Semibalanus balanoides
CCTGAACGGAATCCTTCAAAAGGGACAAAGTTGTCCACACTCACACACTCACACTCACAAATACATAGAGTACAAATATGCGGTTTTAAATATCATTGCGTTTCCAAGCCTGCAGAGCATTTTTGTAAGGAAATGCTGGCAATGGGAATTGGGATTTACATCCGTAAACACCTCGATAGAAAGGCTCATAAATTACAAGTTCGAAGTGAGCGAAAATGTACATTGACTCATTCGGCCCTATCCGCTATTTTGGGGCAAAACCCAAATTTACCTCTTCATATATTTTGCTTTGTAACAGCTGAACAATATCCCATGGCTGAATTGTCAAACCTGTTCTGGAATAGCCAATTGATGTGGCTTTACCAATGCTTATGTGTGGATTATTCAGTAAGGATTCCTTGTTTGTCCGCTACATAGGATCCAAAACCTAGAGTTTTGTGGGGCGGTTCACACAGCCTCCCCGACCTACTATTATCCTCTCGTTTGTTCCTTTCTGCTCGTCAGTTTGTCATCGTGTTCGCTCATCTGCTCCATTAGCACAACGCGAACATTGATTTTTGACGATGAGGTGGAAATGGACCGTGACCGAAATATTGTTTATGAATAAAACATATTATTCAAAACGCTTATAAGGTCAAGCAGAGAGGACGCAGTCAATGCATGCCCCGAAACCAAAGCATTGGGTAAGGATCGGAAAAAATGACAATATGCCAGGCACGGATGGAAATTGGGAGCGAATGCTGTGTGGGCAGGGGGGGGGGTCAACACATCACAGTGGTATCAATATGCCAAAGTGGGCGATCAGCTTATCTAGCACATAAGGCTGGCTTTACGCTGTTCAACGTAGGCGGACGCTTGTTTCGAAGGAACGGCCATTGTGTTACAGAGAATAACGTGGGCGAAATGAGATTTTCATGTATGGGTTTTCATCCTAGCGTGTATACTTAAGGCATCTTAAGGTCAGGAAACCACCGCGCTGTCTGACATTTCGCAGAGAAACGTGCCGTAGCTGGTAGATAACGTGCCGTAGCTAACCAGGGGACTAACCAGGGGACTAACCAGGGGACTAACCAGGGGACTAACCAGGGGAGCCGTGGTCGGTCTTGACTAAAAGTTAAATTATAAAAGCAAAGATTGAGGATGGCAATGGGAATGGATCTGGTGTACATAATTTGCAATACGATGCGGAGTATAGGGTGCGCAATGATGTTGACGGATTAATTTAAGTGTTAAACCAATCTCGCTTGCATTTTCTTAACATAACTCGGAGTATTTTTGTGCGTCCGCAAAACAGCTGATACCCACAAATATGGGTGCTATTTGGCTTCTTGATGCGCGTGTTTTCCTGTTTGAAACTAGCCAGCTGCTGCTAGACTTGGTAAACAAGGCTATCTATTTCAGCTTGCACATTGCAGCGAATGGTTCAATGGAGAGGAATTTGCTCGGGATTCGTCTGGAACCATACAGTCTGCTGATGTAGGAATGCTGATTTGATTGATGGTAATTGCATTTGTCGATTCGTGGTTTAATATTTATGAGCTTTTCTACTGTGATCTGGAAAGGGAAGATTGCGTCTTTACACGCATGGTTTCAGTTTCTCTACAACCGTTTCCAGGGTTTCTATTCATGGTTTCGTATGCACCTTTCATGATTTGTGGCTAGAAGTCGTACTCGTCAGTGAATAAAACATGTTGTGCTTTCACGCAGTTGGTGGTCCTCAAAGGTTAGGAAGTTCCCTGAGTTGAAATTAGATGTGCCATGTGTTGTCCATCGACCTATACATTTTGGGTAGCACCTAAATATTATTGTGCCAATCTAATAAGCGCACAATGTTCTCATTTAAATTTCACTTACCGAGGTTACGTCTACCAGGATTTTAATGTATTCATGGCACGCAATTATCAAAATTAAACAATAACTAAATATTTCGAACAAGCTATATGATGAGTGGTTACTCCGACACAACCAATACAACCTGATATTATTTCACCTTGCAAACGGCAAGCCTCTCAAAAGAGCAATGCATTGGGATTTCAAACATAATGCTCATAGTTGCTTAATGCTTTCATTATGAGGTAGGTATATAATGATATGTACCCACAACCTAATGTTTTTTGTCTCCTAGAGTCCTGCTACAAATGTGTATATATGTTTAATGTCGTTACGTCATCCACTGTGGGCCACTCAAGTGCTTGTTTTAACGAAGCTGATTGCTGATGTCAATACTATTCACTTCCTCAGGCATCAGATTGCTAACTTTAGCGGTGAATCCAGGAGGGGGGGGGGGAGATACAGGGTCCATGGCTCCCAAACCACCATGAAATCGGCCGCAAAATTGACACATTTACTGATATAAAAGAAAAAATAGACAAACCTTAACAGGAAAAGTTTGTTTAATCGCTATGAATGCATTACATTGCAAAATCTGATGAAATCAGAAATGGTGTAAACTTTTCGTGTTTGCCCCCTCCCCAACTACAACGTGCCTCCAAAAAACCCGTTCGGATCCACCAATGGCTGCCTTGTTTTGTAACGAACATTTCAACCCACGTTAATGACGACGTTACGCGAGCCTACCGCTGAATCATAGCCGCGGTAGCGAAACGTGTGTCATTATCTGGAAACAATGAACCCTCTGCATTGGACATCAACTGCCAAGATTCTTATAGATAAGGTTGCGATTAGTCACGTGACCAAAATGAGCACCCGAAGCAGGGGATCTTAACCAAAAGAACAGAACACTCAAGGCAAGGAAGCACACCTATTGCATAACCTACTTAATGACAGTCACTAAAATTAAATATATTTTGTGATAATTTTCATTCTTTAGGTGTAAAAATCTCTGAAAAATTAAATGTATAATTCAGCACGGAGTGAGTGAGGCCGCGAAGCGCCTCACCTAAGCGTAGTCTTAAACAGATGGGCCCATATCCGACTTCATCGTGCTTGCTTGTTGCTTTGCTCGCTTGCTTGCTTGCGTGGGTTTCAGGATACTCCGTTTTCACGGCACTGATTATGCAAAGTATACACTGTGATAACTGCCGTAAATAACACATGGTATAGGCTAACGTGAAAAATATTTAACACAACTGAAAGAAACCTCTACCATCCATAAGATAAAAAATGAAATATCAGTTGGCAGATAACACGTGGTTTTGACTTCGAATTCACCTCCGCAGGTGAAATCAGAAATAAAATACAAAAAAATAAGTGCCACAGAAAGGTGCAGGTAAGTATTTGCTTTACTATTGCATCAACCCAACAATGCTTATCAGTTTGCAGGACAACAATGAATAACTCGCTCCGTCTGCTTCATGGCCAATGCATGCCTAACTATATTTTAAATAAGTAAAGAAGACAAATCAATTTACATGTCATCAACAAAAAATATATCAATTCTTTAAATATTGTTTACACCGATGACTGAGAAGGATTCTTCTTTCAATGAGGCCCCACGTATGGAAACTACAATCGTAAGAAATATAACTTTATTGGCACATAATAATAATCTAATGCTTATGCAAGACATAAATTGTATAGGCAAAATTGCCGCTACCTCACAAGGTATTATGTACCGTGGAAGTTTCTTTAACTCTGTGCTGAAACACGACGATGACTGTCTGAATTGTCCTACTTGCGCCAGTTTTTGTCCACGCAAGTAAAGAGAGACTCTCTTGCCTCTCATAAGAAAGCCGGCTATAAATGAATATAAAACAAGCATAAATATATACATTTTTGGACTCAATAGATAGCTCATCTTATTGCTTCTTAGCGTGAATTGCAACGAATTTGGAATCCCAGCATGAACAATTATGAAAAAAATGCCTAGTTTTGCGCCGAAAAATTGTCCGTAGCAGTTGCGTGTTAAAATAAAAGAAGAAGCCATTGTAAACATCCCAAATCAAAATTACGTCACGTGATGTCGCACACCTGGACAACTCCAAGCCCGCAAAGACTAGCCCATTCGAATTCCGGCCGGCCATTATAGCCACCAGTCGAAATGTCAGAGCTGAGTTTGTCCATTTGATCCGGTGGCTGTGCGCGACAGACGTGCCAGCCACCTTTGCATACCGAATTAGGCGAGGTGTCAAATTAGTATGCCGGACGCCATTGGCGGTCTGCGAATTGAGCCATTAAAAGCCGGCTGGGGCAAGCAAATAAGACCCCTGAGGCTCGCCCATACGACCGGGGGCGGATTTAGGAGGCTGTCCGATCGTTATCGAGGTGGGGAAGATGTTAGGGATAGGATGGGAGACGGTGGATGTTAGGGATAGGATGGGAGACGGTAAATGTTAGGGATAGGATTAGGGACAGGATGGGTATGGGAGACGGTGAATGTTTGAGGAGGTTGATTGGGAAGAGGTGATTCCAATAGCAACTGAAAAAGATAACCAGATCAGTGTAACATCCTCAATAATTAACTATACCGGGAATACAATGAAGCAATGGAATTAGCATGAACGATAAAGGTTGTTTCATTGAACAATATTGGCTGCATCGGTAAATGACTTCGTATTGATTTATGGATTCATGGTGTTTTCAACAACAGCTCAGATTTTGTATCGCCTGAACTTTTGATCTTTCCTACAGGCTACATACATATCATTCAGAAGTTTTTTGTCCTCAAGTTCTTTTGGCAGCAGAGGATTAGCAGAATCATTCTTCGAGGAACGCTAATGCAACATATAAACTTGGACAGTCACTAGGTAATAGCTTAAAATCAAATTGAAATAACATAAGAATGAAGTCACGCTAGCACCGAGCCCCATTTCACACACAACTGCATCTCTAAATAACACACATTTTTTGCAATGTGACATGTACTGCACCAGCCAAGTGAATGGATCCCATAAATATCGCAAATAAAAAAATATTTGATTGAAGGATATAATAACGCTCAAAGGAAAATAACGCGGATATAATAACCAGGCGCAGATCTAGGGAGAAGGCGCAAGGGCGCCCCCCCCCCCACCACTGAGCCGGGTAGCGCCCATGTTGCGCCCGTATGGTGCAAATTTTTGTATGTGGCACCCCCTTGACTTAAGTCTTGGATCCGGGCCTGATAACGCTCGAAGAAGACTTAACTTGATAGGCTCATAAGCATGGGTGTCGATTTGTAAACTTTTGGAAGGCCGGGCCCCCAATGATTTCACATTTTTAACATTAGGCCTATGGCGCTGCATGGTAAGAATGAAGTCATAATCTATAAAGTTAGCATTGGGCCCCCAGAAAATAAAATAACGGAAAATAACAATAATACAAACTCAGAAAATAACAACCCTGCTCATAAATGATGGATGCTGATGATCATACGGCAGATCTCTCGAGAAGATGTGAGGAGCGGATCTAGGATCACCGTTGATACCTTTTCAAAGTCATATCCTGGTGGATTCCTGCAATAGTATTTCAAACGGAACTAGGATCCTCCTTGTTCCAGGATCCAGATCCTGGGCATCATATCCAAGCTCCGTTTTTATAATCCACCCCCCCTCCCCACACACCGCTCCGTCTTAGAAGCATACCTTGCGACATACCTCCGTCTTAGAAGCATAGCCTTTGTCTTCCCTCCGCCCACCCACATTCGCCGAGCTTCAGTCCGTAGGTATGACTGATGAGCACCATCACGGAGCGCACAGTGAGACAATGACGCACTCCGGCGACACTAACACGCAGCGGTGTGTGGGGAGGGGGGTGGATTATAAAAAACGGAGCTTGGATATGATGCCAGATCTGGATCTGGGAACAAGGAGGATCCCTAAGTTCCCGTTTGAAATACTATTGCAGGAAATCCACTAGGATATGATTGAAAAGGTAAATCAACGGTGATCCTAGATGCCGCTCCTCAATCTTTCTCGAGAGATCTGCCGTTGATCATCAGCATCCATCATTTATGAGGCAGGGTTCGTTATTTCTGAGTTTGTATTATTGTTATTTTCTGTTATTTTAATTTTCTGGGGCCAATGCTAACTTTATAAGATTATGACTTCATTCTTATCCATGCACGCCATAGGCCCTAATGTTAAAAATGGAATATTGGGAGCCCGCTTCCAAAAGTTTACAAATCGACACCCATCTTATGAGCCTATCAAGTTAGTCTTCTTCGAGCGTTATCAGGCCCGCGGATCCAAGACTTAAGTCAGGGGGTGCACATATAAAATTTTGCACCTACGGGCGCAACATGGGCGCTACCCGGCTCCAGTGGTGAGGGGGGGGGCGCCTTTGCGCCTTCTCCTAGATCTGCGCCTGGTTATTATATCCGCGTTATTTTCCTTTGAGCGTTTATATATCTCAATCAAATATTTTTTTTATTTGCGATATTTATGGGATCCATTCAGCTTGGCTGGTGAGTACATGTCACATTGCAAAAAAATGTGTGATATTTAGAGATGCAGTTGTGTTGTGAAATGGGGCTCGGTGCTAGCGTGAACTTCATTCTATGTTATTTAATTTGATTTAAGCTATTTACCTAGTGTATGTCCAAGTTTATATGTTGCATTAGCGTTCCTCGAAGAACTGATCTGCTAATCCTCTGCTGCCAAAAGAACTTGAGGACAAAAACTTCTGAATGATATGTATGTAGGCCTGTAGGAAAGTCAAAAGTTCAGGCGAATACAATCATGAGCTGTTGTGAAAAAACCATGAATCCATAAATCAATACGAAGTCATTTACCGATGCGCCACTATTGTTCAATGAAAACAACCTTTATCGTTCATAGCAATTCCATTGGTTCAATTGTAATTCCGGTATAGTTAATTATTGGAGGATGTTACACTGATCTGGTTATCTTTTTCAGTTGCTATTGGAATCACCTCTTCCCAATCAACTCCCTCAAAAACATTCACTCGTCTCCCCATATACCCATCCTGTTCCCTAAACATCCACCGTCTCATACCTATCCCTAACATTTAGCCGTCTCCTCATCCCTATCCTAACATTTACCGTCCTCCCATCCTATCCCTCATCCACCGTCTCCCATACCTATCCCTAACATCTTCCCCGCTCGATAAACGATCGGACAGCCTACCTAAATCCGCCCCCAGGTCTATGGGCGATGCCTCAAGGGGTTTCCTTATTTGCTTGCCGCCCAGCCCGGTTTTAATGGCTGAATTCGCAGACCGCGCCAATGGCGTCGCGCAATACTAATTTGAACCATCGCCTAATTCCGGTATGCAAAGGTGGCTGGCACGTCTGTCGCGCGCGCCGCCGGATCAAATGGACAAACTCAGCTCTGACATTTCGACTGGTGGCTATAAGGCTGGCCGGAATCGAATGGGCTAGTCTTTGCGGGCCTGGGAGTTGTCCAGGTGTGCGACATCTACGTGACGTAATTTTTGAATTTGGGATGTTTTACAATGGCTTCTTCTTTTATTTTTAACACGCAACTGCTACGAACATATTATTCGGCGCAAAACTAGGCATTTTTCAATAAATTGTCATGCTGGGATTCCAAATTCGTTGCAATTCACGCTAAGAAGCCAAAAGGATGGGAGCTATCTATTGAGTCCAAAAATGTATATATTAATGCTTGTTTATATCATTTTATGCGGCTTTCTTTTATGAGAGGCGAGAGTCTCATCCTTTACTAGCTGTGCAAAACTGGCGCAAGTAGACAATCAGACCAGTCTATCCGTCGTGTTTCAATGCACAGAGTTAAAGAAACTTCCCGGTACATAATACCTTGTGAGGTAGGGCAATTGCCTATAACATATGTCTGCATAGCATTAATTATTATTATGTGCAATAAAGTTTATAATCTACGATGATAGTTCCATACGTGGGGCCTGCATTGAAGAAGAATACCTCTCAGTCATCGGTAAACAATATTTAAAGAAATGTGATTATTTTTTTGTTTGATGACCTAATGTAAATTGAATGGTTGTCTTCTTTACTTATTAAATACTAGTAAGGCATGCATGCATAGAACAGACGGAGCGGTTTATTTCAATTGTGTCCTGCAAACCTGATAAGCATTGTTGTTGATGCTAATATAAAGCAAATACTTACCTGCACCTTTCTGTGGCACTTATTTATTTTTATTTCTGATTCCTCACTCTGCGGAGTGAATTCGAGTCAAACCACGTGCTTATCCTGCAACTGATATTCATTTTTTTATCTATGGGATGGTGGAAGAGTTTCTTTCAGTTTGTGTTAAATATTTTCACGTAGCCTATACCAATTGTTATTTTTACGGCAAGTTATCAGTGTATACTTTTGGCATAATCAAGTGCAGTGAAACGGTAGTTATCCCTGAAACCCACGCAAAGCAGCAAAGCGAGCAAGTCAAGCAAGCAAGCACGATGAAGTCGGGATATGGGCGATCTGTAAGACTACGTTAGTGAGCCGCTTCGCGCTCAAACTGCACTCGTCTGAATTATACATTTTAATTTTCAAGCAGATTTTACAAGTACTAAAAGATGAAAATTATCACAAAAATATATTTAATTTTAGTGACTGTAATTAAAAGTAGGTATGCAATAGGTGTGCTTCCTGCCTGAGTGTCTTCTTGGTAAGATCCCCTGCTTCGGGTGCTCATTTTGGTCACGTGACTTAATCCGCAACCTTATCTATAAGAATCTTGGAGTTGTCCAATGCAGAGGGTCATGGTTTTCCAGATAATGAGCACAGTTTCGCTACCGCGGCTATGACAGCGGAGGCTCGCGTAACGTCGTCATTAACGTGGGTTGAAATGTTTGCGTTACAAAACGAAGGCAGCCATTGGTGGATCCAGAACGGTGTTTTTTGGGAGGCACGTGTAGTTGGGGGAGGGGGCAAATCACGAAAAGTTTGACACCATTCTGATTTCATCAGATTTTGCATGTTTATGCATTCATAGCCGATTTAAAACAAACTTTTCCTTGTTTAGGTTTGTCTATTTTTTCTTTTATATCAGTAAATGTGTCAATTTTGCGCCGATTTCATGTGGTTTGGGGGCCATGACCCTGAAACTCTCTCCCCCCTCCTGGATTCACCGCTAAAGTCAGCAATCTGATGCCTTTGAGGAAGTGAATAGTATTGACATCAGCAATCAGCTTCGTTAAAACAAGCACTGAGTGGCACAGTGATGACGTAACGACATTACATATATACACATTTGTAGCAGGACTCTAGGAGACAAAAACATTAGGTTGTGGGTACATATCATATATACGTACCTCATATTGAAAGCATTAAGCAAACTATGAGCATGTATTGGTTTGAAATCCCAATGCATTGCTCTTTTGAGAGGCTGCCGTTGCAAGGTAAATATATCAGTGTTGTATTGGTTGTGTCGGAGGGACCACTCATCAAATAGCTGTTCGAAATATTAGTTATTGTAATTTGCATAATGCGTGCCATGAATTACATAAAATCCTGGTAGACGTAACTCGGTGAAATTAAATGATGACATTGTGCGCTATACGATTGCACAATAATATAGGTTTAGCTACCCAAATGTAATAGGTCGAATGGAACAGACACATGGCACATCTAATTTCAAACTCAGGGAAGTTCCTAACCTTTGGGACGCACCAATGCGTGAAAAGCACAAACAGTTTTATTTCACTGCGAGTACGACTCTGAAAGCACAAATCATGAATTGGTTGCATAGCGAAACCATGAATAGAAACCCTGGAAACGGTTGTAGAGAACTGAAACCAATGCGTGGTAAAGACGCAAATCTTCCCTTTCCAAGATCACAGTAAGAAAAAGCTCAATAAATATTAACACGAATCGCCAAAAATGCAATTACCATCTAAAATCAGCATTCCTACAATCAGCAGACTGTAAATGGTTCCAGACGAATCCCGAGCAAATTCCTCTCCATTGAACCCATTCGCTGCAATGTGCCAAGCTGAAATAGATAGCCTTGTTTACGCAAAAGTCTAGCAGCAGCTGGGCTAGTTTTCAAAACTCAGGAAAACACGCGCATCAAGAAGCCAAATAGCACCCATATTTGTGTGTATCAGCTTTTGCGACGCACAAAAATACTCCGAAGTTATGTTAAGAAAATGCAGCGAGATGGTTTAACACTTTAAATTATCCGTCAACATCAATTTGCGCACCATATACTCCGCATCGTATTGCAATACTGTACACCAGATCCATTCCCATTGCCATCCCAACTTTGCTTTTATAATTTTAACTTTAGTCACCAAGACCGACCAACGGCCTGCCCCTGGTTAGTCCCTGGTTAGTCCCCTGGTAGCTAGCGGAACGTATCTACCAGCCGGCACGTTTCTCTGCGAAATGTCAGACAGCGGGTTGGTTTCCCCTGACCTAAGAATGCCCTTAAGTATACACGCTAAGAATGAAAACCCATTTATGAAAATCTCATTTCGCCACGTTATTCTCTGTAACACAATGGCCGTCCTTCGAAAAGCGTCCGCCTACGTTTGAACAGACGTAAAAGCCAGCCTTATGTGCTAGATAAGCTGATCGCCCACTTTGGCATATTGATACCAAACTGTGATGTGTTGACAGAACGCACTGCCCACACAGCATCGCTCCCAATCCCATCCCGTGCCTGCATATTGTCTTTCCGATTCCTTTACCCAATGCTTTGTTTCGGGCATGTATGTGCGTCCTTCTCTGTTGACCATTATAAGGTTGATAATATCGATTTTATTCATAAACATATTTCGTCACGGTCCATTTCCACCTCATCGTCAAAATCAAATGTTCGCGTTGTGCTAATGGAGCAGATGAGCGAACACGATGACAAACTGACGAGCAGAAGAACAAACGAGAGGATAATATAGGTCGGGAAGGCTGGGTGAACGTCCCACAACTCTAAGGTTTGGATCCTTGTAGCGGACAAACAAGGAATCCTACTGAATATCCACACATAGCATTGGTAAGCCACATCAATTGGCTATACAGAACAGGTTTGACAATTCAGCCATGGGATATTGTTCAGCTGTTACAAAGCAAAATATATGAAAGGAAGGTTAAATTTGGGTTTTTGCCCCAAATAGCGGATAAGGCCGAATGAGTCCAATGTACAATTTCGCTCACATTCCGAACTTATCATATTATGAGACCTTTCTATCGAAGGTGTTTACGGATGTAAATCCCAATTCCCATTGCAAGCATTTCCCTTCAAAAATGTTCCGCAGGCTTGGAAACGTGATATTTAAACCGCATATTGTACTTCTAGTATTTGTGAGTGGTGAGTGTGTGAGTGTGGGATCAACTTTGTCCCTTTTGAAAAGGATTTCCGTTCAGGAGACCAAAAGTAATGAAAGTAAAAGATGGAGTTCTTTCAAAAGACACATTTTCAGACCAAGGCCAAATTTCGTAACACGAAAGTTTCTGTGCTATTTCGGCTTTGCCAATGGTGGAGATATCTTTAAAATATTACTGTCGAGAGCTATAATAGGGACACTGCATTTAAGCATTATTTTGAGTTGAAGATAGCCATTTTCCGTTCTAGGCATTGAAAATTATGTAAAGTATAAGATAAAACAACGCACACGGGGTCGAATCACAAAGAAATTTGAGTTTGGTTTTGACATCTGTACATCCCCAGTCCCAATGTCTTTGAACGGGGACCCTGATTCGATGACGTCGTCACTCTTTACTAAAATGTTGATGATAGTCGACTTGTTTTAACATTTGGCCATACAATTAGCCCGTACATATGTTCAGCGTGAAGGTTTTCTACATTCCAAATTCCTTCATATGACGTCATCAGCCCAAATATTAAAACTTAACTTTTTATCAAATTGAGCACTGTTTGTGAGAAACAAATGTCATAATCGTGATCGGCAGCAATTACTTCGTATTTAACACCACAAGCGGCGTACATTTGACAACTTTTGGGAAGGTGGCAGTGTCCCTTTCACCTTAGGACAATTTTTCATATTTAAGTTATCCGTATGCATTGCAGATTCAGGCACAACTATTAATATCCAAGCAACATGCACCAAATACAAATTATAACTATCTAAAATAGCACCTTGTTGAGTTGTAACCTTACACCTTAGCACCTTGTTAGCACCTTACACCTTACACCTTAGCACCTTGTTGAGTTGTAAGTACCTACCCTAAGAAACACTCCAATCACGCTGCATCTCAGAAAATGGCAGTACTGGCGCGATTGTGGCAGCGCAACACATCTATTTCCAGCTGAGCCTTTTAGAATTGTCAGCCATCATCAGCCATCCAACCATCAGCCAGCACATCCCACGCATTTATAAGACCGTAATGGACAATTTCGCTTTCATTTTGGCATCAAGACACATGCAAACAAAATTTGGTGGGAGCAAATCAAAAATAGTTATTTTAAAGATAGAAAATAAATCGTAATTTATGTTTTACCTTTGCCGTTTTCTGTATGAAATTTGCTGCAAAACTCTATTTTCTACGATATTTTAAACATGTATCGTTTTTCCACCATGACGTATATTTGGTCGTGATCTATTGCACTGTATAGAAAACGTGACAGATTACAAATTTTCCTTACATTTTCCCTCTCCCCAAAAAATGTTCCGGGCTTGTAACGTATGTTGGAGGCGTTTGGGTGGGATGAGGATAGATATTTTGAAATTGTGTGCACTGTGCAACCGTTTATAAGGCTCCTGTAGATGTCTCTACTAACTTTCAAGCAAATCGATTTATTTTTTATCATTCTATGAACTCCGAAACACAAAATTACCAATGCATCTTTTCGTCACTGCAGTTTTATTTTAACACGTGAGCGATCGCACATCCCTCAGCGCAGACCATGCAGCGTTTAGTCGTCACTTCCACTGCAGGATGTTTCGCCTGATGATGTACACAGTCACTCCCTCCCATGCAGCCCCTATCGCAGCCCTCAACTCCTCCAGGGAGTCGAACGTCTGACGGCGGGACTCGTACACCGCCTCTGCCAGGACGCTCCAGACGCAGTAATCCAGAGGGTTAAGATGCAGTGAGTTCGGTGGCCACTCGTCCTTACCGATGTAGCCACACCGATCTGTCAGGGATCACCGAGTGCTCTGCTCCTATGGGAACGAGCTCCATCTTGCTTGCTTCATCGGCAAGGACGAGTGGCCGCCAAACGATTGCAATGGTCGAACCGAATGTCGAAAGTGTCCAGCATCAGTCCAGCGTCACAAATCACCGCCCGGCGCTCCTTACAAGGCATGCCGCAAACTGTCAGGAGATGGGATGAGATCGTGAAATTGCTTATACTGTCAGAATACCAGTCAGTATTCTGACAGCACTTTTCCGCACTAAAACTGTAGAGGTGTTTAACAAAGTCTCATCGAGTCGTATTCGCTTAGTCAACCGTTCTTTTCATGTAAATCTGCGTATTTTTTCGCCGATTCGAGTATGTCGTATTTATAGATACGATGACAACCCCACCCCCGTCACCTGATTTCAGCTCGACTGGAGGGGGTGGCTTAACTAGGGAGACTGTCCCCCCCCCCCTCGCAGTTAAAATGTTACAAAACGCTCCGATGGTTATTAGTTATGCTACATTCCATATCGTAGCCCAGGCACGACGCGCACAAAGACCCCTGCATACACACAGTAACATGTAGCTGTCACGTGTTCGTTCAGCACCCGCCATACAGCAGTCACGTGACCCTGCTGCCGAAACCGAGACGCCTCAGCTTGGTATCGGTTCGATTTTCGCTGGGACTTTCCTATGATAACCGAGACAATCCCGACTCACTAGCGGATCCAGAACGGAACAAAAGAACGTTCGAGGATATAAATATAAAAGGCGGTACAGATTCATTTGTCGTCGGATTTTGCTCTTCCGTATATTCATATCTGTTAATTGTTATAAACACATTTTTTCAATAGAACTTATTTAGAGTTTTCTCTTCACAATCAGAAAACGGATCACATTTTGGCCGAATTCAGCCCCTTTTTAACGACTTACAACTTAGAAACTCCCCCTCCCTCCTCGGATCCGTCCTCTTTCGCCTCCCAGTCAAACCGAATCAATCCCGCCACCCAGCCCAGCAGCCCGCGGCTCTGGTGACCACACGCGTCCAGATCAGCAGCCAGCGGAAACCCAGCTCGCTTAATCGATCCCCCCGGCAGCGGATGCAGCGGTGGCGGCCGGGTCACAGTGGGTGGCCTTTGCCGCGGTGACCGGGCCGCCGCCGCCCGGGGGGCTCATGTCTCAACGGAGAGTTGCTGGCCCGCCGTCACCGGCAGTGAATGTCAGAGGTCACTGAGCAGCGCGCGGCCAGAGTCGACACTGCCCGCTGAACGCTGCACCGCCGCCGCCGGACGCCATTTTGGCGGCTGGGGTCGGCCCGCTGCGGGCTCACAGGCGACCTGTTGCAGTGTTTCTGGCACGCCTGAGAGTAGCGATGGAGGGCCGGTAGTGATGTCGGCGGAGAGTCTCTCCATGTAAACTGCCCCGGCTGGCACTGAGCGGCCAACGGACGAGCTGAGTGCTCCACATGGCACTGCACTGCGGTGTCCGGGCCCGACGGTGGAGAATGCAGACCTTGCATCCTCAAACGTCGGTCATACTGCGAAATAATCATAGTCATGCTGCGAAATAATAGCATATGTAATGTATTAATCTGTGGACTGCTACCGGAGACTGCGATCCAATGTCCAGGGACCCGGGAACGATTTCAATGTTGGTAGCGGGGGGGGGGCGAAATCAATTTTTGACTAGCCACCCAATTTGTCTTCGGCGAATTTTGGCTTTCAATTAATTTAGAGTTATATACGTGGTCTTTCATAATGAATGTTAATTTTAAAACAATTCAAAGTGAAAATAAGTATAGTTTCATACGTGATAGCAATGTATCACCATGATCATAAGACAATAGCATTTTCATTCATAATTATCTCGGACAGATACATTTTCTCAGAATTCAACACTGATGCCGTTTTTGTGGAAACAGATTTCGGCCCTTCTCTGACAGATATGCCGCACTGCACGTCTGATATATCTTCCGGTTAGTAACCATGGTAACCATCGAGCGAAGCCCTCCACGGGCGTCCACGATTCACGGAGTGTTGCAGGAAGGTTTTGCGAAAATGTATGACCAGAGGCGGGTTCATGAGAGAGCATAGTGTCATTCCGCCGAAACAACTTATATAAATCAGCCGGAAATAACCATATTGGATTTAAAGGAAAAACTAAGCAGCTACCACTAAGAGGATATAAAATAAAAAATATATAATAATCGACCTTTGAGGATATAAAATACCTTTGATGTCCTCTGGAGACATAACTATTATCCTGAGCTGAAATTTGAGGATACCGTAGCAGTTGCATTTTTGTAAGAGCCATCGATTGCTTTCTTCCGTTTGTTTCGAACTATTGTTTAGTTCCAGAAATATTTGGGGGTGCTGGAGCAAAGTCCTAAGGCTGCAAAATATGACCTTTGATGACCTCTGGTATAACCTCAATGTTGACCTGAGCATCAAAAATGACTGAAATTGTTCAAAATGATTGGTGTTTTTGTCTACGTCCATATGAGCCGAGTTCTCGAGGAGCCGTCGAAACGCCACCCGTCTATCCTCCCCCCCCCGCACGGCAAAGTTAGCGCCGAGCCACCGGCATGCACATATTTGTTTAGATATGAGCCGAGCAAGTTGAAAATAAAACGGCCAACTCCTCATATTAATTTATGATGAAAAATGTAATATTAGCCGTTTTCACGATGGATTATTTTGCGCGAAATGTTTTAAAACATCTTATGATGTTTTTAAAACATTTCGCGCAAAATAAGCCATCGTGAAAACGGCTATTGTTAAATGAAGAATGTAATTATCCAGCTCTGAATCTCACAGCATGCCACACCGAGGGGCGGATCCAGAACAGTAGCTCGTGAGCCAACTTACCGGTGGTTGAGGTCTCACATAATTCTGAAAACTCATCGGATTTCGCTTGCTTATACATTGATAAAGCTGAATTTTAACAAACTTTCCTTAGTATAAGTGGCTTATATATTTTCTTTTAAATCACAAAATGTATCCATTTTGCTCCAATTTCAGACATTTTTAGAGGCATGGCGGATTGCCCCCCCCCCGTCTGCCCCTGTCATTGGCACACCATATTTCTTTGGAAGTTTCTGCCATGGCCGATACCAAATCAAAGTTGTTCGCATGGGCGTCGACACAAAATTCAAATGATGAATGGGGCCAGCCAGATATTTTTAGGAGCAGCTAGGTGTTTGCCTCTCCACTTCCTTAGAACTGATGTTAGCATCATGCTAAGGGGGGACAAAGCCATCCTGGGTGGTCCCCCCGTTGTGACGCCCCTGGTTCTTCGCATCAGGTTTCTTAAACAAAACGCGGCTGACAGGGGGGAAAATTAAGGTAAACATTAGTAGAAGTGTGATGTTTGCAGAATGTTGTGATAACAAAACTCACACTTTCGATGTCTTGTATGAAAAAACGTATATTTTCTGCTAAACGATAAGGTCAGTCTCACCAAAGTTGGGGGGCGTCACCCTCCCGGTCCGAAGTTGAGGGGGCAAGCGCCCCCTCTGCGCGCTTCCTGTTCTGGCCTATGCCATTGTCTTTGATGCATAATTGTGCAGTTTTTGCCCGTGAGAGAATAAAAAAATATGTATATGTTATTATATGTAATATACTATACTTATATAAATATATATATATATATATATAAAAATATAATATATTATATTATATATATATATATATATATATATATATTATATGTTGTGGTGTGTGTGTGTGGTTGTGGTGTATATGAATTCCAATGGTTCCTCCATCGGGAAGCAGGTTTAGATAGGTTTCTCCCTTCGTCGGAAATAAAGTTGGCGGTGTGCTAGCTATCTAAATTCAACAGGCAGGTGTGGGAGAATCAGGTCACTGGCCTTAATTAAAGGCGAACTTTGTGGCAGCGATAAGCTTCTGTTAGGTGATAATGTTATGTGCAGCCCAGGAAATACTGTCACGTAAACACTCACAATACAGATGCACGTCATAACTAAAGCTAGCACAGGTAACATTTATTTTCTGAATCCCCAATAGTTAAATGGCCAGCACAGTTTTCATGTATAAAGACCTCTGGATAATGCGCCTTAATATTAAAAATATATATATTGAGAATGACTTGTCAAAGTTGAACGAACTGCAGACCTAATCGGCGGTTTCGTCTTCCATTCAAACATTGCACGCATGCGTACGCTCTATCTAGTTAGAAACACACGGTTAATAATGTCCAGAAAGTTGCTAACGATGTTTGCAGAATCCGATGTTACGGCCAGAAGAGGTGACATACCACAGGTACAACAACTCGGGCAAACAACTCGTTAGTGGAGTGCAGACCGTAGCCGCTACCAGGCGGTCTAAGAGCATAGGAATACAGCACTACAAACGGGCAGTGCTTCTGTTGGTTGTAGCCTGTACGACGAATATACAATGGCCAAGCTTTGTGTAGTGATTTTTTCATATCAGCTTGTTTTAGTTTGTTTTACTTGTGCATTGGCAAAACAAAGAACAAATTGTTAAAATTCCGGAGGTTGATAAACTTTAACCATCCTACCCATTGACATCTACCCATTACCCCCAACTTGGATCAAGCCGGATCGAATGGTGCAGATATTGTTCCAAATCAGTCTGATGGTCCTGAGAATTGGCGTCGCTGTAACTATTTTTTGACTTTTTTGGTCTAATTTTTGTCCACTAGATTAAACCAAAGTAGTTCGCGGAGTGAGTGAGCCGCGAAGCGCCTCACTAACGTAGTCTTAGAGGGCCAAAATCAGACTTCGTCGTGCTTGCTCCGCTTGCTTGCGTGGGTTTCAGGGATAAACTACGCGTTTCACTGCACTGATAAAAAAGTATACACTGATAACTGTGGTCGTAAATAACACATGGTAATAGCACGTGAAAATATTTAACATCAACTGAAGAACTCCTCACCATCCAGAAAACAAAAATTGCTATCGATTGCAGGATCATACGTGCTTTGACTTCCGATTCAGCCTCCGCAGGGAGGATCACAAATAAAAATAACTAATGCTACAGAAAGGTCAGGTAAGTGTTGTTTTACTAATTGAAACAAACAACGAATGCTTTTGCCTCTATCAGTTGCCGGACACAAATGAAATAACTCCTCCGTCTGCTTCATGCCATGCATGCTTTGACTAGTTAAAATCTATCCACACTTTGTTGACCACGTGGATCGAATGGTGAAAATTCCGCCCAAATCTGTCTTATAGGTTCGGAGCAATAATTTCGTCTCCAAAGTTGTTGTGGTTTGGGGTGGTTTTGGTCAAAATTTGCGGACTCAGAACTTAGACCAAGTGTATTAAAAATATATACGCACCGTCTTAAGACCACTGCCAGATCAAAGTGGGTGAAGACCCAATCCAATCGGTCTCATAGCTGGCAGATATTTTGCTAGTTACCCCTCCCCCTTGGGGTAATTGAAACACGCACGTATATAATTGGAAAAATATGGAATTAGGAGAAAACCGCACCTTTTATTTATTGCATTGTTAGACCAAGACATTGACAAGTATTTTATAGAGGTGAAAATTGAAATTCCAGAAGGTGTACCCGAGTCAACGACCCGTCATGAAAAAAGGTCACAAGGTTCACGTGGTCTAAGGTCATTCAAGGTCACGCAAAAAAACGAATAATATCTTCGTTTCATTGGAACTCAGCCATACAAGTATTTCTAGCATTTGGTTAAGTCAAATGCAGTCTTTCGGCTCCGAAAAGACCTCTGCAACGTGACCCTGCAAAATGCCCGAGGCTATAACTCAATAACCTGAGGTCAGATCGAGCTAATATTTCTGAAACCTGAATTCAAGGACCAAGATAACCCTATACACCAATTTTGAACAAAAAGTGAGAGATGAGGGTGTAATTTGGGATAGAAAATGGTCGAAATGTCGTGGACCCCATCTACCCATTACCCCAACTTGTTTTCGCATGCGTTTTACCTATGCGCGAGTGAAACACATGCTTTTTGACATGCATGGTCTACGTTTTCAATTGTATCTATTTGGAGGGATCTTCGGGCTCTTCTTTACACCTAAAGAAACAAGTTTATACCCAGAGCCCACCTTTGCAGCGGGCATGTAACTTGCATACGCACATTGCAAACGCTCGCATATGTGTATGATTTGGTTGAAATGCACACATATTGTTAGATTCTCCAGCATCATTTCCGTGCTGTTTCTCCTTTCTGAATAAGAGGATCCTAGCCTTAATGGAACGTTATCAGGCTGCATACATTCATTGCACTGGCCTGCTTTTGACAACTTTCTTCATAAGGTCACAAGTTTCTAAACTCATCTAGGCCAAGTTTAAGGCGCTAATT
Source organism: Semibalanus balanoides (assembly GCA_014673585.1). NCBI lineage: Eukaryota > Metazoa > Arthropoda > Thecostraca > Balanomorpha > Balanidae > Semibalanus > Semibalanus balanoides. The sequence continues at coordinate 19,248 of VOPJ01004455.1, forward strand.
TCGAAAATGCTATTAGTTTTTTCCTGATAAGCTCTAGTTTTTGCGCTATTTCAAAAATAAAATTATCCGTATTGTACTATTTTGTCCTATTTTCAATGACAAGTTATATAATGGTTACAAGCACAACATTTGCATAACAGGTGGAGAGTATGGTCCGTCTTTATATTGGAAGAGTTTCGTGACCCTAGATCTATATCTTCCTGGTCAAATGCCCTAAGGGGACGTCGAGCGGCGGCTGCGGCGGCCTGTTTTCGGGGCGCCGATTTGAGCTTCAATGCTCGTCTCTTCGAAAGTTAAACTCCGATTGTCAATAAATGCAACAAGATCGGTGATAGCATTATGTTGCTGGATTACTCTAAAAATGTACTCATATCCCGCAATGACAGTGATAATTGTATTTTGACAGTTTTTCACCCGCCAGGGGCGGGTGTCCGGACACCACACTTACGTCGCCTCGTCGGCTGACGCTCACGGACGACACGCTCACTTTATGGACTGACACGCACACATGACACAGCCCTGCACGCACACACGCACAGACGCTCACTTTATCACTTTGTCCACAGCTGTTACCATGACAGCAACAGCGAAACCAGTAGAAGTAAGAATAGGAAACGCGCCAACATCGCTAAGATAAAGTCCGGCCAAGTCCAAGCGGCGGCCGCCCGCCGACGAGGCGGCGTAACGCACCCGGTCTCCAGCCCCTCTGGCGGGTGAAATCTTTCAAAATTTAATCATCAGTGCCATTGCAGGGTATGAGTATATTTTGGGAGCTCTACAGAAACATAATTTTCTCATCAATCTTGTCACATTAAGATAGCGACGATCGGGCATTAACTTTTGAAGATACGGGCATTGAAATTCAAATCGGCGCCCCGAAAACAGGTTCCGCGGCGCCGCCCGACGTCCCCTTAGAGCATTTGACCAGGAACATAATGATCTATGGTCGCGAAACTTTGCAAAGATGGAGACGCCCATATTCTCCACCTGTCCTGTAAGTTTTGTGTTTTTTTATACTTATACAATTGTTCGTATAAAATAGGACAAAATAGTACAAAACGGAAAGTTGTGTTTTTTGAATAGCGAAAAAAAATGAAGCCAATCGAGCAAAACAAATGTTATTGCCGGAGTCAGCACGCAAAACTGATCTAGCAACATTTGAGAAACCATTGACCTTATAAATCACGCAAGCCAGTGTCATCAATGACGAGATTTCGAGGACATAGCTAATGCTGCCAGTGGATTCAGTTCACCCTCACGGGAAGGTGCAGGCTAGCAATGCTGTCCTGTGTGCCAATTGCCTTTCTGTGATTGTATCTGCGTGCTGCGTAATTGTTAATGCATGACTCAAAGGACCCATTATATCACAATGACAATAGAGGCCTATGTTCACTGATAATCTTGGAAAAGCTGCAGATGGACATTTAATGTGCTGTTTTTGCACTGTCGTTAATGTGCTACACCATACACGAGAATACATGACATGTAATTGTATTGAGAAGCGAATGCCAATGTAGTGATGTCATTTACAATGACGACCAATTCCTTAGATGTTTATCTTTTTGCAACACAGCAAATGTCAGAATTGGTTTGAAGCGAAGTTTTCTAAGTTTATAAAGATTTATGGTTAACCTAAAACAGTGGTAGTGGTCTCCTCCAAAAATTGAGATAATCCATATGAGCAGATTCTGCGTAGTGTTATGTAAAGTTCTTGGGATCTGATTAGTGTTTCACTCTACATTATGCATCGACCAAGTTATTATCATTAATTCGAATTTCATACCAGGCATGGTGCATAAATTAACACGCAAGTTGCCATAAGATTGAGCTAGAAAAATGCAATATGCACTATCATTTATGGCATTCAAAGTTTATGAAGAGAATCAGGTGACATATTGAATACCATTGTACCATGCCGTGGCAGGTCTGGCCCAAGTTTGTTGTCACTATATATCGATAAAGGTTTTAATTTCCAGCGATCTTATGGTAAGATACGACGCATTCAATTGAAATAACTGTTGCCGGCTGATAGCATTAAGTGTGATAAACTCACTGGCGATGCGGGACAGTCGGATAAAAGGTAAAGGTCATTGTGAAGATAGGGACAGCTCTGAGGATATGTGACCTGTGATTGGGTCCGGCGAGAAATTCTGGTATATTAGGCGAAAACTACGACCATCCGAAAACTTACGACTCGCAGCTTAAGACCTTGTGCGATCCATGGGCTGAGGAAATGAAAAATAGTTGTGAAATGGGTATAGCTGGTGTCGTAGCAGCATGATTGACTCCTTTGTGTATTACACAAATGTTTTTTTACAATAAGATTTTGTGAATTTTGCGATTTATACACATC
>VOPJ01004456.1:0-16816 GCA_014673585.1 Semibalanus balanoides
GGCAATCCTCCTGTCTCTCTCTCTCTCTCTCTCTGAGCGACTCAGTGCTGCACAAAGACAACATCGTGCCTGTGCTCGTTGTCCATCGGAGGCGGTATTAACGGAGGCTGGGGATTTAAAGGCGGAAGTCTGTTGTCAGGCGGTGGTTGGTGGCTTAGTGCACGGATTCCTGCAATTCCTCGAGGAGATACGACATTGAGAGCCAACCGTTTGCATGACGTCCGTCATTGTATGTCACAATTTAATGAGATAGTCTTTCTGAGTGAAGCGACGCAGTTCGAAACTTGACTTCTTTCACCTCAAATTGCCTCTGTAGCAGATGAAGGTACCTCTAATTTCCTCTGCAAAAATGCAGAGCTAACGAGAATGTTAGCCTTTGTTAAAGATTGTCTCTGTCATGCCTAATGATATTCAGCATCACCCTGCGGCCCTGGACCATGACTGATAACGCCGTTGGGAATGTCGCTCACGCACTCGTCGCGAGACATGGTCAAATAGCTCAAACTGCTGCGCACTGTTGTCTATTGAGTGCTTCCATGTTTCAATTATGGTGATAGCATTATATCGATGATTGATACGGAATGCCGTCGTGCCTGTAGTTGACATGTTGGGTAGTATGCCAATAGCTGATATGGAATGCCGCGCCGTGCCTGTATCACCAGTTGACATGCCGTGCCGTGCCTGTGTCTCCAGTTGACATGCCGCGCCGTGCCTGTATCACCAGTTGACATGCCGCGCCGTGCCTGTGTCTCCACTTGACATGCCGTGCCGTGCCTGTGTCTCCACTTGACATGCCGTGCCTATGTGACCTGCAGTTGACATGCCTGGCGGCAACTGCCGGCCGGGCGGCGGCCAGTATCTGCACTGAGCCCATCGGCTGCAAGCTGGAGCTGGACAACCTGGACAGCCTCTTGAGCGGAGGCAGCGTGCCCTTCACCAAATGCCGTCTGGAGGATGGTTCTGACGGCGTCCTGTGCATGACGCCAGCGGCCGGCGATATCGCCAACAGGTGAGACGTGCTGTCCCCCTCCGGCGGACTGTCGCGGCGTCTAGCCCTATTCCCTGCGGGGGGCAGATTCTGCCCCCCGGTAGTTTTTCGCCCGCCGCTTCTGAACCGTTACGTCTATCGTCTTGGAAACTTTGCGTACTTTTTTAATATAATGACGCTTGTTTCTGGTGATTAAAAGCAAAAAAAAATCGGCCTAGCAGAGGCAGCTCCGGGTCATGTTTTTTTGGAGGTCGTTTCGAATGCCGAGTACGGCCGCGTACTTCCCTTCGTAGTTGCGGTGGATAAAAGCGTCGAAAACCTAAGTCGATGCTTTGTACATATATAATGGGATTGTAAATATTTTGGGGCAGAGGCGCATCAGGTACAGTAAAATGGGAGGCGGTTATTTCCCGTCAATTTAGGCCTAACTTCAAATACAAATGATAAAGGCGTCCGCACAATGGTGTCCACGTTGTTTACCTGAATCCGACCTAATGCATAATTTGGGTTACATTTGACAAATTACAGCAACAAAGCCCACAGTGATACGTTCCCACGTCCAAATCACTAAGGAAAGCCATATTTTATCAAATAAATTATCCCCATTTTTTATCCCTGAGTGCGCCCTATGAATTTTTCGTTTTTGTACTTGTCCCTTCACACATTGAAGAACATGACATTGGAAGCTCAAAAACTTTTTTGCATGCAATCGGTTGATCACATGGCCACAATGACCTTTCAAAAACACCCAAAATTTTCGTATTTTTTGCCCCCTGGCCCTCCCATTTTAGAGCAAAAAAAGCAATTTCTGATCCAAAAGGAAATATTTCGTCATGACGAATCGAATGGTGTTCGTCCCATCGAAATCGGACGAGCGGTTCTCGAAATCTCTGGGGGGCGGAATCTGCCCCCCGCAGGTTAACGTAATTATGGCCGCCCGCAGGGAATAGGGTTAGGGGAGCTAGCTGAACGGCAGGCGGACGTCAGTGGAGTCAGTTCCGCTCCAATGAGACGGCAGCCCGATGAGAGGAGGCCCAAGTGTCACGTGATCACGTGAAAGGAGGCCCAAGTGTCACGTGATCCCGTCTAGGGAGCAACAGGATGGTCGAACTATCGGTCTTTCATTTGCATCATTTAGATAGAGTTTCGGACTGAGATATTTTGCTCGAGGGATGCAGGACAACAATTCAGGCTGATGCATTTTTGCAACACCACGGTAATTCTGACAGCCATGCTTATAGCCGAGGTGATTCGAACACCAGTTGTGCACCTCACGGCGCCAGGTAGTTCACCTCACGATCCACTCACAGTCCACGAGCAGAGCGGTTTGTTCACAAACTCGGCGTTCGCTCGTGTGTCGCAGGTTCGGACCAACGTCGCAGCAGTCCCCCGGCGCCGGCGGAGGAGGGTCCATCTTCTTCCCTGGCCAAGCCAGCGGCGGCGCCGGCAAGCTGGACGTGCTGTCCCTTCAGCCGCTCACCAGCCGCTTCAAGGCCCAGCAGGAGCTGCTGATTGATGCTGCAGTGGTGAGTGGCGCTGGTGGTGTTTTGGGCTGTAAGGTGATGTGCCTGTGTTTAACGCCCGGGCGTGCTTAGGAAGCGCAGCCAAGTTAAGGAGGAGGCTGGTACTTAGGGAGACATGAGGCAGTCAAAAATATAGATATTGCTTTTAAATTTGTATGGTCATCGTCCATGCTTTGTTCTCGATTATATCTTCCAGTTTTGTAATGTGTTTGAAAATTGTTATTTTGTGATGAAAAAAAATATGGAAAAATTTATATAAAATCAAAATGATCAAAAATATAAAAAACTGGAACACATATTCGACAACAAAGCATGGACAATGACCCTAAAAAATCAAAGCAATACATATGTGTTTGACTGACTTATATGTCTCCCTAAGCTCCAGCCTCCTCCTTAACTTGGTTGCGATTCCTAAACACGCGCCGCCCGGTAGGGGTTCGTCGCTGTACTTAGTGGTGGCCACACGCGCCAGTTGGCTTATGCGGGGAACACTGAAGCAGCACGTAGAATCCAGTACGAAAACTACGCGAGCATGGGTGGCGAGATGTATGTGTAGATAAAGTGCAGATAAATATATAAATTAATCTGGCAGCTAGTTTAAATGATTAGGAGTTAAAGGTTAGCACAAGTGCTTGCGTTCGGACGACGCCGCGAAACAAGTGTAGGCCGTGAGCATAATACATTGGTACCTCATTCTGGAATGCTGAAAAATAAAATAAAGAACATATATAAAAATAGTAAAACGACTTCTAGCGATAGCTGAGCGGGCGCACTCTGCTAAAGCTAAAACAGGTTTGAAATATGAAACTGTACGGGAGCACACGTGCGCATAGGCCATATACTATGTTCCAATGGTGGTAAAACGTTCATCAGTTTTACCGTGGCTATACTCTGGTATATGAATAGGAAAGTTTAAATTAATCGGATAAGCAGTTTCAGTAAAGGGGCTCCAAATGTGAATTTCATCATATCCAAAAATCAAACTCATATATACTTACCGTACTAAACAATATCTGTGATGTTACAAAACAGTATAGACACACTCCCTTTATCTCCTAAGCTTGTCCAGTTCAGTCAAAACCATAGCGTTGCGTAATTACCTGCGTAAAACAAAGCCACACAGACAGTTGGCCGACGGCGAGTTTCGGCGCCCAAACTATCGACCATGATGTTTCCAGACGTCTTGTTCACCGTTCGCTGGCCGTCTCCTGACCCTAACCTCCGCCGCCCCATCTGTCGCCGCCAGGAGACCAACCTGGTGGTATCCGATGCTGAGCGCACGCTCCAGGCCGTGAAGCAGGAGGTGGCGTCGCTGACCCAGACCCAGCCGAACACCCCCGAGCAGCTGCAGCTTCTCTTCTCCCGGCCTCAAACGGACGAGGTCAAGATCACCGCGCGATCCTCTCTCCAGTCCGTCCAGGTCCTCAAGGACCTCAAAGAAAGCGCCAAGGTTGGCACGAAGGACCTCGAGTTCGAGCAGCCGCTGTTCGGCACGGGCGGCATCCAGATTCGAGCCGGCTTCGAGTCATTCCCGGCGGGCGAAAACCGCATTCCCGGCTGCACCGTGCCCGCTCAGCCCGTCTGCCAGATAGGGGCCAAGTTCCGCACTTTCAGCGGCGAGTGCAACAGCGACGCCACGCCGCGGATCGGCAGCGCGCAGACGGCCTTCTCCAGGTTCTTCCCGGCCGAGTACGAGGACGGCATCTGGCAGCCTCGCTCCCAGAGTCTGAGCGGCGAGCCGCTGCCGTCGGCGCGCCTCGTCAGCCAGCGCGTGGTGCAGACCACCCAGAAGCTGGACCCGTGGCGCTCGCTGTCGGTCATGCAGTGGGGCCAGTTCATCAACCACGACATGATCTCGACGGCGGCGTTCACGCTGGAGAACGGCGGCGGCCTCTTCTGCTGCAACCGCGACAACACGATGCCGGCCAAGCCGGTCCACCCGCTCGGCTGCAACCCGATCTCCGTGCCGGCCGACGACCCGTTCTACCGCCAGTTCGGCCGCACGTGCATGAACCAGGTGCGCTCGCTGCCGGCGCCGTTCGAGAACTGCATCGCCGGCCCGACCGGACAGCTCAACCAGGTCTCCCACTTCCTGGATCTGTCTACCGTGTACGGCAGCAGCGAGGCCACCTCCAACCGGCTGCGCTCGCGTGAGGGTGGCCTCTTCAAGATGATGGAGGGCAATCTCCTGACGCAGTCGGGCGGCCGCTTCGTCTCCGGCGAGGGTCGGCTCAGCGAGAACCCCGGCCTGACGTTCATGCACACCATCTGGACCCGCGAGCACAACCGCGTCGCGACGATCCTCCGCCGCCGGCTCCACCCCACGTGGAGCGACGAGCAGCTCTTCCAGGAGGCGCGCCGCATCGTCATCGGCGAGTACCAGAACATCGTCTACAATGAGTACCTGCCGACCGTGCTCGGTTTCCAGTACGTGCGCGATCACGGCATGGAGCCGACGTTCGGCCATTCGTTCGACTACACGGACGTCGTTGACCCGCGGACGACGGCCGAGTTCTCCACAGCCGCTTTCCGCTTCGGACACGCTCAGGTTAGTTGCTGAAACAAACCGTGTCAGGGTGCCAGAACTGGGTAACGTCAAGGGGAAAGCTTAAATACAATACCTCCAAAATTTTCCAGACAAATAATTATGAGTTTGAAATTAATATGACAAGCAACAGTTTCGTTCATCTGCATATCAGAAAATCCCAAACATTACACTGAAAGTCTTCGCAATGTCAAGGTGCGGGACCTCCACCAAAACCCCGCATAACCCGCCGCTCTCTGCTCGCCAGATCCCGGACAGCTTCCAGCTGATGTCCGGAAACGGCCAAATCCAGTCGGTGATCGCTATGGAGTCGGCTTTCTTCCGCGAGGACCTGCTGCTGATGAAGAACTTCATGGCGCAGATGGCCACCACGCTCACGCGGCAGAAGCAGCGCACCGTCGACAACACGTTCTCGCCGTCCGTCCACGAGTTGCTCTTCGCGTCCGGAGGGCCGTCCGGGCTCGACCTCATCGCGCTCAACATCAACCGAGGCCGCGACCACGGCCTGCCGACCTACATCACGGTGCTGGAGAACTGTCTGGAGCGCACCATCGTCGGCAGCTGGGAGGAGCTCGCAGAGTTCTTCGAGCCAAACGTCCTGCAGCGACTGCGAGGCGTCTACAAGGACATCTTCGACATCGATCTGTTCATCGGAGGAGTCTCGGAGAAGAAGGTGCCCGGCGCGCTGGTCGGACCTGTGTTCCAGTGTATCATCGGAGAGCAGTTCTTCGCCACGCGCTACGGAGACAAGTAAGATGAGAGAGGAGCTCGGGAGACTGAGCGGGACAGGGAGAGGCGGCTCAGTGGTAGAGGAAAGCATGGTGGAACAAACAGGGTCGTACCGTCATCTCCCAGGGGCTTAATGGTTACATTTTTGCAGATGTATTGCCACAGCACTCATGGGCTCCTTTCCTTCGCAAATGGGATGTGATCCTTAACCATCGCCTTACCGGGTGGGGGGGGGGGCTGACATACCCCGCTGAGGTTTTTCTATATTTTTTACACATAGTTTTTTATCTTGTTTAAATTGACATAAGCTGAGTTAACAACAAGTATACGTATGTTGTAAAAACATAGAAATTGGTTCAGTAGTTTGGGAGATAATGACGATCTTGTGACGTCATGCTGGTGGAAAAACTGTAAATATTTGAAAAATCGTAGATAATATAGTATTGCAGCAAATTGCAAACAGAAAGTGGCAAACATAAGAATTAAAATTTTATTTAAAATAACAATTTTGGGGCTTTTGACAAAAAACACACTTTTTGAAAAATCGCTACAAAATCATAATTTTCGAAGATTTGAAAAAAATGGCAGAGAAATAAGTGGGAAATACCCAAACCGAATTCGAAATCAAAATCACTATTTTAACGTCATTTTGTAATATTTTGTATGAACTGTTTTACCAAATACGAGAAAATAAATACCTTTTATGTATTTCTGATACAGAACTGGTCTAGGAACATGCATTTTATTAGCATTTTTCCATTTATAATTTTGAGGTTTTCTGACAGCAAAATCGCTTTTCTGGACGTGATCGAGTCGAGGTAATTCACTAGACTTGGAAGGTCGCCCGTTGACCTGAACCGTAAAAATGTAATACTGTTAGACTCCTCACATAAAAGGCGGCATAACGGTTCTTACTGCGTTGCTCTATCTTGCTAAGTTTCGAAGTTAACAGGGGGGCTGTCATCCCCTCCCCCTCTGTACGGCAAAGGTGAGCAACGGCGAGAAGCGGTGAGTATGGCGAGGATTAAGCAGGCTCTGTTCCTACGCCAATGGGATGGAGATCGCCTAAAAAGCTCGGTTCCTACGCCATATCGATATCGCTAACCACTTTAACAGTGACTTAACTTAATTTGTATTTACTATAATTCGTTGCACTTATAACACAGATGAGGCATCCTGTTACGTGCAACGATATATCAACTGGTAGAAAAGGGCGCCTTGTTTAGCCCAGCATTGACTGGGGGAGCGTTTAAAGCCCCCAGACGTTTTTTCGTTATAACTCAATACACGATTGTAGCTATCAACGTGAAACTTCGGGCGCCTTATCCTTCATCAATTTCACGACTTCTGTGTGAAAATGAAGCAATTTTGTTAATAATTTTGTTAGATATAGCGAACTTACTAGCATCACCAAAAGCGATGTTTGCACATAAATAACCTAAACTTTAACAGGCCGCACACGGGTAATATATTAAGCAAAATTAAATCCAAAACAGATGAAGATCTCAAATAAAAGTGATACTAAATGGCAATCTCATATTCTTTTGCCCATTTTTCCCCAAAAACATACTTTTTGGAAAAATGTTTACAAAATCAAAATTGACAATGATATTGAAGAAACTTCAAGATATGTCAGAACTAAATGCAAACAACTACCATATATAAAAAAAATCGTCAGTTTTGACTGAGTGATCTCATTTGCAGTGCTGATAACTGATGACGTCATATTTTGAAATTACGTTTTTTGTCTTGTATTGACAAGATCTTTTTTTGGGAGATCTTGACATGACAACAAGATATGACAACACTATTTCTGAGACAAAACTGGTCTTGAAACATGCCTTTTTCGCTTATATTTATCATTTTCAAAGTTTAACATTGTTTGAGCTTATTTTGACCTTTTATTTACATTTCTTCGTAAAGTCTGGTGGTCAAATGAGTATCACTTTCGCTTTCAATGCGTAACATGATCCATACAACATGTGCTACATGACTTTCGTAAATATATTATGCATAGTGACCTTTTGTGACCTGACCTTGACTTGTTATCTTTGCTAATAATTTCACTTTCTATCATGCGGGTTGTGTATCATACGCTTAAGATCACTTTGGATGATCATGAACGCAATCGACGGCTTTGGATGAAAATTATTACCCATAAACTAAGATACCTTAAGTTTGACCTTTGACCTAAACGTGACCTGACATGTGACATCAATTTGAAGTTTTCGAGCATGCTTTAGATTTTCCTCATTGAGCGCTTTCGAATGCCGCCTTGTGCGTCTTGCTGCGATCATTGGTTTCAAAGATAACCAGGAGGCGTTTAACGCCCTCGCCAGCCAATGGTGTTCAGATCAAACCCCAGTCAATGACGGAGGCACTGTTCGAGCTCACCCAAAACTGCGCTACAAACAAAAGCCCATGGCGCCTGTTCCTCCATAACTTATATCCCACCACCTGCTGCCACCCCAGTGTGGCTGCCACCCCGGCGCCTTACTCACACCTCCCTCTCGTCCACAGGTACTTCTACGACAACGGCGGCCTGCCGCACAGCCTCACGTTTCAACAGGTTCGCGCGCTGCAGAAGTCCAGCTGGGCCCGCATCCTCTGCGACAACATCGAGGGCCTCAACTTCATGCAACCGCTCGGCCTCTATCAGCCCAACCTGTTCTTCAACGGCCTGCGCCGCTGCAAAACTCCTTCGCCATTCCAAAGGTTGACCTCAGGGACTGGCGGAGATAGAACAGCAGTTTGAGTCGCCATGGGGGCATCAAGTCCCAACCCCCTCCCCAAATGGTTTTACTTTGCTGACTGAGCACGTTTCGATGAAGGAGTCGAGTCGAGTGCAGAACTGCCAAACGTATGGACTTCGTATTAGAAAGGAAATGGCATTCGTCCCTCGGATCATGTATACCGTACACGTCTACGTAGACGGCTGCTCCGCCGAGGGTTTGGCCAGTTTGGATTGCGGTGTGAAGATGTGCTTTGGTGAGTGTGGTAGTCAGTCATTCCAAGAAGCTCGTTCAACATCAGCGATATATGGGTATCTAGTACCACCACGAGACGTACGAACTCCAGAACCGTATTGCGCTCCCAGATGTGATAGTGAGGCATTGCCAGGAGCCATATGCTTTGGTTGACTTTGTGAATACAATCAACAAACATGTGATATCCCTTGTGTTCTCGTATAAACGCACATGCCTCTATATTCTTAGGTGATGACGAACTCAGAGCTGTCGTGTGGCACCCGTCAGGAAGAGCAGTAACTTCGATAGATAAATTAGACACTTCAGTTTAGTCGAGTGTTCAATAATTATTACATTATTGATGGGTAAACGATTCGAGTGAAGAAAACCGCACGGAAGACACCTAAAGTTTTGATTGATATGCATCGTGAGCCAACTCCAATGTTATTGGATTCCTTTTGACTTTATTGGACCTTATTTTTTAATTTTGTATTGGACCCGTGTAGGATTTTAATGCAATATCAATCTTGCAATCTTATGCAATCTTAATATCTTCGCATGACGCTATGAAAGGAGTTCGGAATAACGGGTTACGCTAAGTGGGCTACACAAGCAGCAGCCATTTTCAAGGACGGTATAAAACCGGCTTGAAGCGTCCTCGCTTGGGACATGGTTTCTGGCCGTTCATGGTCGTGCAGAGATGAAAACCTACCACAGTGCAGGTCGCCGTGAGTTAATACTGCAGAGAAGTGACTTACTTGATCCCTGCCATGTGCCAAATCCTGTTATAAGCGGCATGGTAAGGATTAGTTAAGAGTAGTGTCAATCGGTACTTACTACATACAAGCATTTTCGGAATTCTGAATTTGTCCGAAAAACGATTCGGTTTTCGGACGAACATTTTTTTTTTCATTTTCGGACATCCAACGCCCCAGGATGGTTTGTCTTGAAAATCACTTAGTTACATTTTTATAGATCAATATTGTGCTGTATATAAATGGATATGTGATGATTGTGACTTTGGATATTCTAACTGTAGGGTTATTTGACATAAATGCCCATATTTATGCATATATTAAGGATGATACACTGGACGTCTCACATTCCATATGACGCATTTTTCCGCTTTCGGACAAAGTTCGGACAAACAATTATTTTAGGACAGTTTCGGACGGACCATGGTCTTGGACATCGGTCGGACATCGGACAAATATTTGCTGAAACTGGCACCACTAGTGAGCATATAGATAGCACCTTTGTGCATGACAAACTAGGTACATGGCGTGAACACAGATGCTATCGGCTCTGAAAAACACAACTAACTGAACGCCTGGCCACCATGACTACGAAAATAAGTGTTTGCATGTGGCTCGTTGGTTGACGTCTTTGCAATTCCCACAATCTGACAAAGAAGCGATCTAAAAATGTCAAATGGCATTACCATACCTCCGGACTACAGGAAGCTAAAACTGGAGACGTAACGACCATGCATTGTTAAAGCACATGCCAGAAAACGTGTCCATTTGCCTTCCCAGACAATGTGTGCCCTGGATCAGATTTCCTTAACTGCGACATACGGAGACATCAAATGATTTGCCGCGCTTTTTCATCAGGTTACTGATACTAGCGGCGATATCTGTTCCCCGAAGTGGCGTGGCGGGGAACAGAAATCGGGGAACAGATGTCAGGGGAACAGATGACCGTGAGCGGCGGCTTTATGAAGCTCCGCTCCTCCGTAATCCAGCAGCTACCTGCAGGTGAACCTTCTCCGTGGTCTGAGTTCTCCCTCCTCTCCACACAAATCCCTCCCTCCTCTCCACACAAATCCCTCCCTCCTCTCCACACAAATCCCTCCCTCCTCTCCACACAAATCCCAGCATCCGTGTTGGGAGCCCCTCTGCGGTCTACCCTGCAGACCAAGTGAAGAAGTCCACCACAGGATAATGGGATTTATCATTTGACAAGACAATATTGACAGGAATTTTCATGATCCATCGAATGTTTTTGTTTAGCAGAATGATGCTTCATTTATGCTAAGGTGACCCATCATAAAGCACATGACACAAAAAGCTAAGAGCTAAGGAATACCAGCATCTGAATATGAGGTACAATTTAGGGGCGAATGGTGAAGGGTGTCAATGCAAATGGGTGAGATGAGCTGTTTCGAAATTCCCCATTCATTTGACGAGAGAATGCAGAAATTCGATAGTCATGCGTAAATATGCGTGAACGTATATACGTGATCCTGCGTTTTAGCAATATTCAAAGGGAAATTTCTGGTTTATTTTATATTTCAAAAAAGCGATAGCCTCTAAGCCATGACAATCGCTGAAAGAACCGCTATATACCTCTCAAGCCGGAAATTCCCGCGGCTGGAAATTCAGATACGCCTTCACTTCAGAAGAAGAAGAGGAAATTACACTGGATGTAACTGCATGCGTGCCATGACAGGTGTGTTGATATTTCTCATCCTTGATGTGATTAAGTTACAATATAAGCATAAGTGTTATGCATGTTAGCTTACACGGACGGAGAGCAGCCCGCTTTTCGTCAGCACACGTCGTAATGCAATGCAATGTCTGCTCTTCGGATGATAGTTTGTCATGCCTTCGTCCAAATAAGACACCAACAGCCACACAGACACTGTCCGTCTCCGCTGTCTCAGTCTTTGAGTTATTAAAGCGCTCTGCCATAGTGCGATCATCACCATTGCAGCTCTCTTGTTAAGGAAATTATCACATTGTAGTGTCTCAAACTGGACTCAAATAAGCTGGACAAACTGGACCACAGACATTGAACACAAGAAAGCTGGGTTGAGATAATCAGAATGCACAATCTGAAAGTACTTTATGTTATGATGTTGGAAATGAAGGATGTTGCGACCACTGGGACAATACTGGTACCCGCGCATTTTTTGTAAATTGAGATTCAGACTAATTTTCTCCGCGTTGGAATTATAAAACAACATTGCAGCGAGGGAAAACATACCTTATGTGTTTTCGCTTGTAATTTGTCTCAAATAAGATGATAATACCTAAAAAAGCATAATACCGAGCTAGAAAGTGACATGGTTTTTCACTATCTAGCTCATCATCTCTGTTTTGGTCAATATCCTTAACGGCCACAGGCATCTTTAGAACGAAGGTTATTGGTTTCCTACACCACGCCCATTGTAAGGAGAGCATCAGTTTCTGAATGTCAGTCAGCCCAGCTGCCCATCCAGTCGACAGACTGCACCGGTCTGACCTCAACACCTCCTCTCCCCTCCCCCTCCCGCCGCACCGGTCCTGGGACGTATCCCCGCGTCAAGGTCACGACAGAACGTCTGCCGGGACCGCGAGCAGAATGAGATCTCCATACTAGCCGTTTTCACGATGGCTTATTTTGTGCGAAATGTTTTAAAACATTTTAAAATGTTTTAAATTATTTTAGAAGTAGCCGTCTTCACGTTGGACTAATTTGCGAGAAATGTTTTAACCCTCGCCCTACGGTCCCGTAGGGCGAGGGTTAAACCCTTTTTTCGCAAATTGGTCCATCGTGAAAGCGGCAACTACTAAAACATTTTAAAACATTTTAAAATGTTTTAAAACATTGTGCGCAAAATAATCCATCGTGAAAACGGCTACTGATTCTAATGAGACCTCCTACCAACTCTAAGGATAACTCTATACCGATTCAAATGAGACCTCCATACCAACTCAAATGAGACCTCCATACCGACTCAAATGAGACCTCCATACGGACTAGAATGACACCTTCCTACCGACTCAAGTCAGACCCCCATACCGACTCAAGTGAGACCTTCATACCATTTCAAATGAGACCTCCATACCGACTCGAATGATATCTCCACATCAACTCAAATGAGACCTTCATACGGACTCGAATTAGACCTCCATACCGACCCAAATGACACCACCATAACGACCACGGACTACCGAGCGATAACTCATCAGCTGCTTATCATACCCAGTGCCTCTGCAGCTTTGTCCCCTCCCTGAAAGCCCAAACCGGTCCGGCGACGAGCCTACAGCGTCATCGTTTTGGATATGGGCCACCGGGAGAACCCGCCGACAGGGAGTAAACGGACAAATCTCAGCAGCATGCTGCACTGCTGACAGATGAACACGACAGCTATGAGCCGCATTGTCTGCTCATCGCGTGGCAACATGAAGAGCGGAATAAGACAAGAAGGGAGAAGCCGTGTAGCACGGATGCATGGCTGGTGGCCAGGATTGACACAACAAAGACTTTATCTTTTGTTATCTCTTTGTGGTGTTAACGTAAGGTGCGGTTGTCGCGTTGGACAGAGGGAGGGTCACTCGTGTAAAGGCTTTAAAAAAGCAGAGCGGATAGATCGCACTGTGCTTTTGCACTCTACATATGATTTATCATACTTGCGGGATGCCCATGTTATCTTTCTAGTAGAGTTTGATTTCCCATTGGGTCTGCAGTGCAGGAATATTTTTATCTTCGCACTCCCCTGAAGATGCAAAGGATAAAGAACGTTTTAATGCTCGTTGTCAAGCGAGAACGTAAATAATGTGTTAATATTTTGGCAATCCCTCTGAGATGCAAGATAAGATCACGCGATTTTCGACGAAAAATCAAGTACAAAACTGAACTGAACTGAATCAAACTCTACCTAGTGCTTTTGTACATATAGCATTCTTCATGTTTCCCTCGTGGAAGATATTAGATAGGAAATATTTTCCGTGCGTGTTCCTGACAAAACCTCGCTCCTTCGGCGCTCGGTTTTTCAGTCACCCGCTTGGAAAACATATCCTTATCTTCCACTCGGAGCCATGAAGAATACTCTTTATCACTTGACATTCACCGCAAGAGCAAAGTAAGCATACATTGCAGCTGGCTCAGTGCCGCCGCTGCAGGTCCATGGCACCTCAGCTCAGCGCAACTTGTCGACAGCTGTTGCCTGCTGCTCATTTATGTGAATAAACCTAACTAAACTCTGTGCTTTGCAGCTAAGCCCACACTGTGCCGGAGGTGGAGTCACTTGACCTGGTCTGATGACCTGACCTGAGATGACCCGAGGTCAAGAATTTCACACTATATGGGTATTGGTTAATTGAAGCCTGAAGAGCTAAATCAAAAACGGCGGCGCCTCGTGCCGCTGTTATTCCCGCTATTCTCGAAAAACCGTCCTAACGCCCCTCCGTCCCGGTGCAACTTAACCCGCGCCCTGGTGGGCCTCAGAGACAACTTCGCCATGGGGGGGTCAAAATGACCCCCCTCTAACTCAAAAACGAAAAGGGATAGAAAGACGCAGAAAAAAGCGTTCGAAAGCTCTTAACATGTATATTTGAAGTTACACGGACCATTTTTAGCTCAGTTCAATATTAGTGTCATCAAAGGTCATCAAAGGTCAAATGTCAGTTTTGTTTTACTTCGCTTCCAACAGCCCCATATATCTCGTGAACTATGATAGCTAGGAACAAACAGAACAAAGTAATCGAAAGCTTGTCAAATATGCAATAGCAATTGTTGCCCTCAGAATTGAGCTCAGATCAATAATTTAGGCTCCAGAGGTCATCGAAGGTCAAAAATGCAATTTTTGGTAACTTGTTTTCCTAAATAGCTATTTATCTAAAATTGATAGAGCAGTTATTTTAACACCATCGTGTTTATCTTATAGAGGCGCTTTACAAAAATATATATGGTAACCTGGTATGGTCAACTTCAAAATTTGACCTCAGGTCAAGATTATTTGGTGACCGATGTAGGTCATGTTGCACACTAGTCGACGCGGTTATTCAATACAAACACAGTGGTGGCGTCCGCTTGTCTCTATCTTTATTCTATCAAGGGTTATTAGCAAATAATTGCTGATGACCTCAGATAACATTGCAGATATCACTCAGTAAAAATTGCACCCTGGCCATTCAGAATGAACTAAAATAACGTGATTCTGAAAGAACCAGCCTGATCCAATGCATATTATCTGAAAAGGAAGCATTTGTTTATTTTCCCGTTCACTTATAATGGGGAGGTCAAGAAATTGACCTGACCTTAGGTCACAGATAAAAAAAATGTAGGTACTTATGATCTTATGAAATCCTGTAAGTTTCAAATCTTTGGGACAAAAACTGTGGCTTTGGCACGATCGCAAACATTTTGGAAGGCAAGGTCACTTGACGTGACCTGGTGACCTGACCTGAGACGACCTGAAGTCAATTTTTTGACAAGGTGTGGCCAATTGATGTTCAAACAGCTATGTTAAGTTTGGTGGGGCTGCGCGCAGCCGTTTTCCAGATGCAATTGACGCTCAGTGATCTCTTCAATGTCATCTTACGTCATCAGAATTGTTTTGCTAATAACTCTTGATGGAATAAAGATAGAGACGATCGGATGACACCGATATGTTTGTCTCGTCGAACAGCGTCGTCCCATATGCAACATAACCTACCTGGTTTACCAAATGAACTTGTCCTTGACCTGAGTTAAAATTTATCAGTTGACCTAAAAAAAGTCAGAACTAATCTGTAAAAGCGCCCTGACGCGACACATGCGATGGCGTCCAAATTATTTCCCTGTCTTTGTTAGGTAAAATACTAATTAAAAAAAAAACAGCTTTACCAAACATAGCCTTTTTAACTTGTCATGACCTCTGTAGCCTAAACCATTGACCTGAGCTTAAATGTGAGAAAACAATGTCGATTGCATTTTCCAAGAGCTTTCGACTGTTTTTTTACGATTGTTCCTAGCTATCATAGTTGACGCGATATTTGGGGGTTTCTGGAGCGAAGTCCTAGAACCGACAAATCTGACCTTTGATGACCTCTTGTGACCTCAATTTTGAAATGACTCAAGAAAAGCCTGATATGATATCGATAGAGCTTGTCTTGAGCTATGTAACACAGTTTTTCACTTGTCACTACGTAGCTTAGTTTTGAGATATCAGGGGGAAAATCCCTTCTGAAGCTCGTATTCGGCGCGAACCCCCTGCTTAACCCCCCTGGTTAACTATCGAGTCAAATCAGAACATAATCATAACTCGCGTTTCAAATAAATTCCTTCACTTCCAACGCTGAGCTAACGGTCCCTACAGCAACTAGCTGCAGCTGTAACAGCTTCTGATAAAATCATTCAACAAACCGCGGCAATGTTTAGTCCCGTGCACGGCTGCATACTCCGCCTGGACGCAGATGACGCTACGAACTTATAGATTTTGGTTGATTGAGTTCTGGGTGGGCATCCATCCGGAGACCGCCCCGTGCCCATGGTTCCGGCCGATCAGTGTAATTTGAAGTGAGTTTGCCACCGGCTCTCAGCGATTCAGTTGGCATGTTCCAGCTAGGGTCTACTTGTACGAGGTTCTATCCCACCGTCTTGGTCGCCGTCTCTTGTGTCAGAGCGTGACTCTAGGCTACTGGGGAAATGGAGGATGATGAATGGTTTTTTGGGGTTCGTATGCCAGGATTCTTGTACTTGGAATTGAAAGGGGAGTAGAATGCGGTTAAATGAATGGTGTGCGTTCATATCCATGGTAACAACCACCCCGCCGGGAACAAGGACACATTCTCCACGTTAATAATGCGATTAATTGGATAGATCCGAGCCACTAAAGCTCATACCGCGCCCAGTCTTCACTCCAGCGTCGGCGAGGGAAAGGTTAACAATTACCCTGGCCGCTGGGAAATGTTAACAATAGCCGTTTTCACGAAGGATTTATTTGTACCCGGTAGTACCCGGTAATACCCAGCAATATTTCGTGCGTTTTGGAAATGCATAACGTAGACTGAAACTTCTTTTTAATCATTGACCAGACGTTCACATATACATAGTCAAAGAATGTCTTTTTCCTATCACCCATAATGAAGGTATCAGAACAATAATTTTTGGTGATAAATATTAAGTCGTGACAAATTTACGTCGATTCGCTGCCATAGCGAATATTAAAATCAGCTGCCAGGCATAACTAGAGCCCGACAAGGACAAAGAATCTCAGACCACTGCGCGCTGGCCGATGCTACAGGGTGTTTCAAAACAACTGACATTTTTCATTTTGTCTATTACGAGGAGAAATAGTTGTGAAAACTAATAAAAC
>VOPJ01004457.1:0-16815 GCA_014673585.1 Semibalanus balanoides
GTCCGCCCAGTATTTCAGTTACCTTGCGTCCAAGTATTTCAGTTACCTTGCCAGAACCATAAGGTCCGCCACCGAAAGGTATTGACTTGATCAATTTAAAATGAATGTCAATTTTCTTTGTCAGTTTTAATTGGATTTCAATTTGAAAATAATGAAGACAATGGTCTTTGAAAGGCCCAACTGTTGATGGGTAGCTCAAACCGGTAGCTGCATATATCTGCAATAGAAGCATATTCAGTACTAACTAATGTATTTCACTCAATGCCAATGGGCAGATTCACTCTGGTGGATATGTTATAAATACATATTTTTGTCAATTGTGAACCGATTTCCAATAAAAAATCACCCATAGATACTATGTGAGTTCACAAATGAGTTGATGGGTGGCTGGTCAATGTTCATGCGATACATCAACAAATATAAGACAGTTTGTGTTCTTTACGAGAAGTTCGATTTTCCCAAAAAAACATGATTGGCCATAACTATGTGAATTTTCATTGGATTTCCATTTGAAAATAATACAGACAAAAGTCTTCAAAGGGCACAACTGTTGATTGGGTTGTCCCTTTCGTTAGCTTGTGAATTTCTTCACGCATAGAAGCATATTGCAGTGCTAACTAATGAATGCACTCAATGGCCAATCACACATTGACAAATTCATCTGGTGTAGATAAGTTTTAAGTAAACTATCATTTGTCAATGTAAGTTGATTTCCTATTAAAACATTAATAAAAAATGCTTAGAATAGACCCTAGTGCAAACATTAACACATTTTTAATTGCGTCCAATGTTATTTGCGAGTCAGGAACCAGCGAACGCAGTTGTTTACGTTTTTACGCATCTGATTCAAGGAACGATTTTTTTGCCGTTCGATGGCCTCCTTTTTGTGACATGCACAGATCTCATTGGTGACGCAATATTGTTGTGACGTCATATGTTAACATATTACTATTTCAAATCACAACAATCTGACTTTTTTTCGCAAAACATCGAATGCCAGGACCGTAATCAGGTGGCATTCTTCTCTATCATTTTACCATACTTTCCCCAAGGTGCTATATTCCCTTTAAAGGCGACGTCCCACCTTCAAAAATGTGTCATATGTACGTCGTTTGTGGTGCAAATATAAAAGTAAATGCTGCTGAACACGATTTATGCATTGTTTCTCTACGAACTCCAGTGCTCAATTTCATAAAAAAATCAGTTTTTGATTTTTGGGCATGATTGGACGTCATATTGAAGGAATTTTTGGGGACAAAATACAACTTCACGCTGTTATAGTAGGACTAGTGTATTGGCTAATTTATGGCCGAACGTTAAAACTCGAATTTCTCTGTGATTCGACCTTCAGTGGGGCTTTTAGCTTATACCATACATAATTGCAATGCGGCAAGACGCACAATGGCTATCTCAACTTCAAATATTATGTAAGGTGGGACAGTCCCTTTAAGGGCAAGTTTGTTCTTGATGATCAATAGACACAACACAACAGTATCCAAACAAGCATCAGCTCATATGGTTTCACTCAGACTAGGTGTTCTCATACGAAGCTGCAACTTCATCTCGCTCACATCAGATCACTTCAGAGTTGAACTAAAACAACAAAAACGGCCGAAAGAAATACATGTACAGACAAATGTGCATGTGTGTGCGTGTTGCAAACGGTGCGTTCGTGTGCGTGGTGCGGTGTGGTCGTGTGCGTGTGCGTGTGCGTGTGCGTGTGCGTGTGCGTGTGCGTGTGCGTGTGCGTGTGCGACGTGCGTGTATGTGCGTGTGCAAGTATGTGCGTGTGCGTGTATGTGCGTGTGCGTGTATGTGCGTGTGCGTGTATGTGTGTGTGTGTGTGTGTATGCGCGCGTGTGTGCGTGCGTGCGTGCGTGCGTGCGTGCGTATGTATGTATGTATGTATGTATGTATGTATGTATGTATGTATGTTAATGTATTGTATGATTGATTGTATGTATGTATGGTTATGCTATGTTGGTATGTATGTATGTATGTATGCATGTATTGTATGTATGCATGCATTGGATTGCATGTATGTATGTATTGTATGTATATAGTATGTATGTATGTATGTATGTATTGTATGTATGTATGTTATGTATTGTATGTATGTATGTATGTATGTTGTAGTATGTGTTTGTATGTATGGTATGTTATGTATGTTATGGAGTATGATGTATGTATGTATGATGCATGCATTGCATGCATGCATGCACGCACTGCACGCACGCACGGCACGCACGCAGCACGCACGCACGCAGCCGCACGCACGCACGCACGCACGCACGCACGCACGCACGCACGCACGCACGCACGCACGCACGCACGCACGCACGCACGCACGCACGCACGCACGCACGCACGCACGCACGCACGCAACGCACGCCACGCAACCATGCATGCATTCATGCCATGCATGGCATGCATGCATTGCATGCATGATGTATGTATGTATGTTATGTATGTATGTATGTATGTTGTATGTATGTATGATGTATGATTGTATGTATGTATGTATTGTATGTATGTATGATGTTATGTATGTTATGATGTTATGATGTATGATTGTATTGTAATGATTGTATGTATGTATGTATGTATGTATGTTTATGTATGTAATGATATTTATGTATGTACTGTATGTATGTATATGTATGTATATCGTGATTTGTTAGAAGCGACCGGCATCTCTGGATTGTTTGTATTATAACTATACACCAAGACTTTGAAAGGCGAGTTTATTCAAAACATTCCCTTCAATCAACAATTTTCGTCGTTTTCCCCACTTTCCATCTAATCTAAATCATTTTTTTATTCTGTTTGCACTATATTCCTTTTCCGCTTCAATTTGTAAAGCTTTCATCATTACAGACACAGTTAGCGAAGGTGAAACTTTAGTCATTCGCGTTTTGTATGTATGATAGCCGTCTTTACCATTCGTTGCTATTATAGTAAGGTATTTATCTTTGAAAGATCATTGAGGAAGAACCAACTGATAATATTGATATGTATTACTTGATTGTATTGCTGTTTTGTGTGTGAGAGAACTTCTTTAATGAATATTTAAACCTTCGGACAGTACCAGAAAACATTGGCTAGAGTTTCTGTTGCCTTTTCACAAAAGGAAAAGCAGCTTATTTGTTGGATATATTATTGTTATTATTATATAATGTTTTGGATCCCCGGGATCCAGCCAAAACAGCAAATATGTGGACGTCGTGACATTTACAAGTGTTGTTAATGTTCCATTGATGTGTCCACCTATTTCGCTTTGCCATTTATTGCTTACTTTCAGATCATCTCCAAATTGTTTTGATCTAGAGCTTTAACAAATATATTGTAAACATATGTTATGAACTTTGATTCGTTCATTACAACTTTGATCTTAAATGGAATGTTTGGGTTGTTTACCTTTCTTCCTGAGTAGTTTATCAAGATCTTCGGAAGTCCCCTTACCAACCTTTCGTAGCAAAGGAATGCCA
Organism: Semibalanus balanoides; assembly: GCA_014673585.1. Lineage (NCBI taxonomy): Eukaryota > Metazoa > Arthropoda > Thecostraca > Balanomorpha > Balanidae > Semibalanus > Semibalanus balanoides. The sequence continues at coordinate 3,489 of VOPJ01004457.1, forward strand.
TTTCTTTAAAAAAAAATCCTTTGAGTATAACTGGCCGGAAGACGGATTAAACAGGTCGCAAATAAAACGTAGTCCTTTTCTGTTCCATTGCTTAAAAATACTTTTACGAAATCCGCTATGGTCAGAAAACCATATAGTCTCCGATAATATTTATTCATTACTGGGCTGGTATTGTGTAGCAAACCTTATCAATGCATTAAGTATATCTTTGTATAAAGGGTTCGTTATTTGTTTTCTTATTAACACGAGTTTTCTTTCCCATATGTAATAAGATTATTTACATTTGGTAATGGAGTATATGCAGGTCACCGAAATATTGGAAATTTTATGCGTCAGAGAAAGAGTATCTTTTTCTGATTATGTAGGTTACTTTAATTGTTTTATTGAGACCTAGACATGCTTAAAACAATTAATTGTAAGTCGCGGCTGGCGAAACTGCCACTTGGTAAAACCCTTACTACGCGAAGACAACCGCTTCAGGGCGGTGGTGACATCACCAGGCTATCAACTTCCACGCTCTGTTATGTTGAAGAGTATGGAGCTTTCATCAGGGATCAAAAGTTGTGAAGTACTGCTGTCATTTTGCGTAAAAATTTCACTGGATTTAGGCTCAACATATGATTCATTTCCATTTTTGATTTCACTTCTTCAATGATAATCCATTCAAAAAACTATAAATCTGACATATACACTATAACTGACTAATATAGACTATAACTGGAACATCAAAACTTCTGGAGCTACTAAATTAAATTCAGCTGATACCTGTTGTTAATAGTTTGTTTTTATTTTCTTAAATACGAGTGTCTGCGTTTTTAATTGCATTGTTTCATTTTACTATTCAATTTGTGTATAAAACGTTCTTTCTTTGCTTTCATGTTTTTGTTTTATTTTTGTCCGTTAGTAATTTGTGCATGTAACAGCTTATTTATTTAGTAGCCTAGCAAGTTTTTGTTTTTTCTGATAGCTCCTTCACATTAATGCAGCCAAAGTGGGAACCAAATGAAATTATGCATATTAGTTTTACTTAAACCAATATTTTTTACGTCGAAAAACTATAAGCATTCCACAATCGAGGCTCAAAATAAATTATCTATCTCTTAGCATTAGCGAAGTCAGCTACTCATAGCCTGTGACGTCACCAACTCAAGTACGGTAAACGCTTTCTTGCTTTGGCCAAATAAGTTTGCCTTATTGCTAAGAGAGAAGGGAGTAGTTATGAAAAATATTATTATTTTAAGAACTAGAACTATTTCCTCTTTCGTTTGGTGTATTTTTCTCACAACGTGCATATACTCCATTGGGTATATGCTATATATGTCCAATCGGCTTTGGAAGTACCAATTCCTTCTTGATCATATTATCATCGGCCATTCCTGAAGACCCAGGTGATATTTGTGTTAAGTGACCTCTACAGGGTCAGCCGAGGTCATCCGAGGTCACCAACAATGTTTGTCATTGACTCTCGATAAAATCTAGTTAAAGAAGTGAAACCACCACCAATGTGTACAAGTCAACACATCGGTACATGGGAGACGTGTCTCGACGAGACACGTCTCCCAATTTGCAACATGACCTATTTGGGTTACCACTTAGACCTTGACCTCGAGCGTCAAATTTTTAAGTTGACCCTAACTGGTCATTTCGTGAATAAGATTTAAAGCGCCTTGTTGGCCGACCCAACACTGGATGGCGTCAAAATTTAGTAGCCTTATATTTAAAAAGGTTAAAAGAAACTTAGTGAAAAAACTGATTTGACCAAAAATAACCTTTTTACCTTGATGGTTCAGAGACTAAACTTTTGGACCTTAAATAAACTGGAGGACACGTTGGCGATTTGCTATTTTTCGAGGAGCTTTCAATCGCTTTCCGTTTGTTCCTAGAGCTATCATAGTTCGCAAGATATTTGGGGGATTCTGGAGCAAAGCCCTGAAAGTGGAAAGTCTGACCTTTGATGACCTCTGGTGACCTGAATATTGACATGTAAAAGAAATGACCGCTATAGTTTCTAAATACTTTTCGACGAGCTTTTGAATGGTGCTCCATTCCCCCGGCACGGTGAAGGTGGCGCCGAGCACCGGCACGGCGCGGGTTAAACGCATAAGCAGTCCAAAAAGTCGGTACATATGATTCATGTATCCGACACTTGTAAGTATTATTCTTAGACTTGTTTAAATATCAGGCTAAGACTCAGATGATGGATGATCTTAAATCGGGTCAAAGTCATCCGAGGTCACGTGAGGTCAAACTGCTGATTACGGTCAATTAGGCGTTGTACTTACATGTTCATTGGCTATTTTTTTGCGTCTTATAGAGCGTGAACAAAGTTAGAAGCGATATTAATTTCAAATAACTCAAAGCGTATTAAGCAAAAAACGCAAATGCATATTTATATCCACGGTAGGTAATGCCGTCGAAAGTGCTCGATTTTGGTCTTTGGAAGGTCATAATTGTCAGTCATTTTTAATGGTATCAACTGCAAATTTTACACACGTCAAATATCGTAAAATTTCGTCATATTTTGTCTATCTGACATGTTTCTGTGAATATAAATTCATGTTTAAGCATGTGAGAATTTCGGAAAATATGAAAAAAAAAATCATCATAAATTTCACAAATCCGGTACAGCAGTATGATAGCCGAGTCTATTGTCAGTCAAGTTAAGGTATCAAAATACCTGTAGTCAGTAGTGGACGAGTTAGTGGCGTAAATAGGTAATACCTACAACCAAAAGTGACTAGTAGTTCAAATCGGCCAGAATTCTAAAGTGAGGCAGAATTTCCGGCTGAGTACTCGTTGGCAGGCTAAAATCCTGCCCCTCCCAACTTGAACATACTTCCTGCGTCCCTGCTGATGACTTGGCGATTCTCATCTCTGATTCGCAGAGACGACACGGCGCGCCTGTCAGTGTCACTCGCTCGCCGCCTCACCGACAAAGATGGCTCCAGCACGGCAAATAATCGTTTTAGGGGGGGGGATTTCCCAGAATTTCAACATCATTATAAATACTGATCGTGGATATCGCTCGTAATGTGTTAATGCCTGATTTAAAGCAAACATTCACAGGTAGAAGCTGTTTAGATTTTATTTTTAACACAGCAAATGTTTCGATTCTCGGCGATTACAAACAATGTTTGGTGTGCATGGCTTCTATGCCCCCTCTGGATTCCCGGTGGCCACAGACAGTCTTTCACCATGACTTCGCAGACCACAGACCGTCTTTCACCGAACTCTGTGAAGCAGTGCCCCGCCCCTATTAGAGCAAACAAACCGCCCGCCCGCGGCAAGTCTCGTCATGACCGCAGTCAAAACATGCACACTACGCGGTCACACGGTCTGTGCTCTGTAGTAGGGGAGACCGGGGCACGTTCTGTTACTTTTTTGTTAATTTGTCCTGGTGGACACACTTTTAAGAGTTAGTGATTGATACTTTACAATACTGTTACGTACATTAATAGCTTCAAATCGTTTTTAGGAGTTGAAGTGGTATCTCAGTTTGTTTCGACACCAGTGTCGATAATGTGGCGATAACTCATCCGACAGAACCTGCCCCATATACGGGGCACGTTCTGTCACCTATGGGGCACATTCTGTCACTGATGGGAAACTTCCTGTTATCACCGAATGGTCATCTTTGGCATCCCTACCGGGGGAGAGAGGGTTTCATTCATCGCCGTCATTAATAGTCTAGAAAATGACGGCCATATACGATCCCAACACTGCATTTTTGCGTTTTTCTTGGTTTTCTATGCACGAATCGGGGCATATTCTATCATGTTAACTGGGGGTGGGGGATTTCCACCGTAATGCCTTGAAATCGCTCCCCCCGTGGAGGTAAAGATCCACCGCAGTCAACGGTAAGAACAACGCATTGAACTGTCTCCACGGACCCAGTGATATAATATTTTGCAATAAGGCCCCGACGCCCCCTCCCGTTAAACGAGTCTTTGCGCTAACGACCCGACGTCATCCCCCCCGGGTCAACAACTTTTCGCTAACAAAACGTTGCTAAACTTTTGCCCTCCAAACTCGAAGCCTAAATCCGCCAGTAGAAATCCCACCAGTGAAAATTCCTTAGAAAAGGCTTTACGGCACGAATAATGTGAACTGCATCGCAGTATCCGTTTCGTTTTACGCTTATAGAGGCGTATCATATCTGTAAATAACAGGTTATCATTTGTATGATCGTTTATAAGCGATACGACTAGGAATCATGAGCAGACTCAGTGCAGAGCCTGCCCAGATTGTGTGACAGAACCTGCCCCACTTGACATAGGTCACACTTTTTCGTTTTTTACTGAAAACTTGGGAAAGCTGGACATAATAATGTTCAGCACAATATTCTGGACATTCGTGTCGCCCCATGACAGCATTCAAAGACACTATACAATTCTCTGAATGGCCACTAACCACAATTTTGTTCACTTAACAAAAGATTGGATTTCCGTTGAAAAACAAACTTTTCCAATTTGCATCAATCTAGTCGCAGGCATGTTGTTGTTTTTATACTACCGGGCCGTCGCAAGTACAAAGAAATATGTTACGCAACAACAATATTACCTGCGGGTGAATAGTTCACGAGACAATACCCCGCTGACAGAATGTGCCCGTTGACAAAACGTGCCCGTTCTCCCTACTGAGAAACGGTACACGCTTTATATACCCCGGTCTGTGTCGGGCGCCGGTAAGTGCAGAAGCCAGTCCCTGATCAGACGTCCGGCAGCTTTCATCGTGGTCAGGAGCTGTCTTTTTTCCTTTTTGCATCGGTTCGGCCTTTGCTATTTTATCGATAAGCGAGAGATGAGAGAGAGAGAGAGAGAGATGAGAGAGATATATATAATATATATATATATATATATATAATATATATTATTATATATATATTATATATATGGGTAGGAGGAAAGGGGTGAGGAGGGGCCTAGGTTGGACCCCCATGGGACCCACTCTTCTGGGAGCCAGGGGTTTGATCCGGGAGGCTGATCTGAGATGAAGAGCGTCCCAGATCAGCCTCCCGGATCAAGTCATCGTGGTCAGGACTACGTGGAACTCACGGGATGACTTGCATTCGGCAGAAGCAGCGCTGTCATGCGTAGGAGGTGGCTGGTGTCTGTGGTCTGTCTCAATTTCAACAACTCCAGCCGCGCGATGAAGTGGCAGCTGCGTGGGTGGTTATCGGAGCGAATCGCATGTTCACACTACAGTGTGAAAACCCGTCACCCGATCTAGACGTAGGTTTCGGAGTAAGAAAAAACGTTTCATCTTTACAGTATTTTGTGTGATGACTGCAGCATAAATCCGGTTGTTTGTACATGCTGCTTAGCTCATGGTACAGACAATAACTTCACATATTATTTGAAGAAGGTTTTCTGGTATTATATTTTTGCAGCAAGTCGGTTCCGTGCCAGGATTACCTGGAAACCAAACACTGACTTGCATTAGATTTAATTTGCAAATTAAGTATAGAAATGTGGTACAATCCCATAAAGTACCTACATTTTACAGCGTAAAATAGTCAGAAAAAGGAAGTACAGGGTCCGCCGAAATTAGGGAAACGCTTATATTATCTGAGTAACCTTCCACTGAGAGGCGCCCACGCAAGCTACATACGTGAAATTTCGTCACCATAGTTCGCTCGTGGTCTCAGGAACGTACAATTTAAATGCATTTCGGCCCAGGATCCATTCGTAAGCCATGTGGATGGCAAGTGAAGGAACCTTATAGCGAACCGTCTCTACGCGCGGGAACGGCGTCCGGTGCCGTCTCCAATTGTCAAGAAAGCGTATACAAATGGACCGAGACATGCTGAATTCAAGAGGAAATTTTTAGAGAGCCAAAGGTCAGGGAAGGAAGATAGAAAACAAAAAGACCGAGACCATCTAGAAGGTGAAAAGGGTCATCAGAGAGAATCCGAGAAGAACGTTGGCGAGGTCAAGTGATCTTCACGGGTGCCAACGAGAAGATCAACAGGGAGTTGCTGGAGCAGCATGTCGGGCCCTGGATACGTCGTGCAGAGTGCACACCCTGACGGCAAGTACGGGTTCCAGCAGGACGGCGTCCCTGCACTCACAGCCGATAAACTCAAGACGTTCTGAAGTCGAAGATGACGAACGTTCAGGACCACAGGAGTTGTAGGCCCGTCATACACCCGACCTCATCCTTTCTTTTCACCTTGATACTTCTCTACCTGGGCGTTTGAAGGCCGAGCGCTGTGCAATGTCTCTCACCCAAACCTTGAGATCGCCGGAAGTCTGACATACGGAGTTTGATGCAACAACATGGATAAGCACTACATTCCAGCGTGTGTGTGGCAGTGCTTCAGTCTCGTGGGGAGAGAGTGATTGAGGCCGAGGGTGAAACTTGGTAGCTGCAGAGGGTTGATGATTCTGGTGTGGTATGTCTAAACAAAATGTCATTGGAATAACTACTTCTTCTTTTGATTTGGTGCAGGTTCTCTCAGATGTCTGAAGCGTTTGCCCTTAATTTCGGCGGAACCCTGGTAGTTACGAGCGAGTGCAAAGCGCCAGCGGCTCCCCACTAAATCACTGGCGGATCTAGCCGTGGGTTAAGGGGGAGGAGCAAATCCAGTGGACTATTTCCCAAAAGCTGTTGAGGGGAGGAGGGGCAGAAGACCGTCAGCCGTCAGCCAAAAATTGTTGACCGGAGTGGGAGGTGATTCCAATCGTAAACCCGTTAGCAACTAAAGGTCCTGCCGTTTTTTAGGGGGCAAATCATAGTTTCAGGATCTTGGGTGGGGACTGGGGGGGGGCATGGTCCTAAATATCCCCTAGATCCGCCAATGCCTACCTACACTTACAAAAAATAAACACCCGCACAACGTGACACAAGTGACAAAACTATCATAAATAACCGCACTAGCGGTGACGGCGCGTGGCGGGCTAGCACTAAAAGCTGTTTTTTTCTCAGCAGTTGGCCGCCAGGGACCGCTTGTGAGCGGGTGATTTTAGGGATGTCGTAACTTCGTAAGCATATAATCAAATTTTATTTATGTAAAATTAATTACGAAAAATATTTATTTATTAAAAAAACACGAACAAAATAAAAAAAATTGCTTGCGACGTTAAAAGGGATAAAGCATCCTGGCTCACCAGTGGTCCCTGGCGGCTAACTGCTGCAAAAATTCAGCTTTTAGTGCGAGCCGGAAGAAAGAAAGATGGCGCGCCGTCTCAACGGAAAGATAAGCAAACTGAGGTAAACGACGCAAGTAAATTGCGAAGCACGGGACCAAAGTATATCGGAGTGAAGCTCGTCTCCGAGTCACTTCGAAGTTCAATCGCCTATGAGGAGGACCCCTCGAGCCCTACGAGGCTCAAGGGGGAATGACCCACTGCCAGGGGTGGATCCAGCCCCTCGGTTTGGGGGGGGCAACTTTTTCCGGCAAAAAGGTACCCAATTTTTTCTTCTTCGCGGATTTGGGATTTTCACGTTATTTGGCATTAGAGATTACAAAATACGATTTTTTTCCGATTTTTTTTTTTCTGTTTTTTTCTCGATTTTTTTTTTAATACTTTTTTATGAAAAAAAAATCGGGAAAAATCGTGAAAAAAACGTTTCCGTTTTTTGGGGTACAAAATCGGGGAAAAGTACTAAAAAACACAGAACATTATTTTCGTAGGCATATACAACGTAGGTAATCAATAAATAACGTTTATCTCATACAAACTCGCAGGGCCGTCACCGATAATTATTGAGGGGGTCGGATGAACATGACGAAAAAAAACGTATATCCGTTTTGTCTGCGTGCATGCCTTTGCAACATTTTTTCAATGTGATTTCATGTTAAAATCGCAATTTGGTTTGATGTTAGGTACTTTAGGTGTTTAGGGGGCCATGTCCAACGTATTCGTTCCGTCGCCTTTTCGGGAACTCGGCAGGCCATGCTTAATTGTAGCCAGCTTGAAAATTAACCCTTGCCTAGGGGGGCCTGACAGGCTCCCTGACTGTTTTTTCTGAACATCAACTTTTACTCATGCGGCGCATCTTGCTGAAATTCACTAGCTGAGTTGACAACAATTATACGTATGCTGGCAAAATTTCATTGAAATTGTTCAGTCATTTGGGAGAAAATGACGTTTTAGTGACGATTATAGTTGTTTAAAAGACGGGTAAACTATATTGAAAAATCGTAGAAAATATGATTTTCAAGCAAATTGCTAACAGAAACGCGACAAAGATCGAAAATGCCATTTTTATTAGGAAAGGCCAACTCGGATTTCCGAAATTTTGGGTTTCTTACCCCTAAAAACTGAAAAAATGGGGAATCATTAAACCAAAAAATTGTCAAAGATTTTGAAAAACCAAAAGATAAGTGAGAGAACTAAATATGGGAAATACCCAAACAAAATTTTAAAAAGGCATGACTTGCAATAAAACTGATTTGTTGATTGAGTGATGGCTCCCTAGTGTACGAAACTCATGACGTCATTTTTTTAATCACTTTTTTGGACTTATGTTTGACCAGATTCCGACAAATAAATACTGTTTCTGTATTTCTGGAGACAAAACTGGGTTCAAGGGGCCAAGGCCCCCTTTTTTTTTTATTAAACTTTATTTTTAATTTCTCAATTTGAGGTTTTCTGACGGAGAAAAAACGCTATTACTTGACGTGATCAAGTACTAGGTCATTCACTTGACCTGGAGTTCACCCAATGACTGAAACCTAAAAATTGCATACCGTTAGATTCCTCACATGAACAGGCACATGCTGTTCTTAACGCGGTTGCCCCCCCCCCCCTTTCCACCACCCCTTTTTTTTTATGGATTGCTTGGTTTGGAAAGTTAACAGGGAATCTTGTCAGCCCCCCCCCGTACGGCGAAGGTGGAAAACGGTAAGGCGAGGGTTAATATTTGTATGTAAGTTGGCCTGGGGCCCAGGAATTACCGTCAAGACGAGGCCTCTGCCATACACTTAATGAAATAAATTTTCCCATTTTTCAATACATTTGTGTAAGCAATTTGCGATACTTGTGTGATGCCGCGGAAGCGGCGCGAAATTTTTCCAGTTTGTATTGTGAATAGCTGGATTTTGACTGCTTCAAGCTATTTTAACGATAAATTGTTATCCTTTCCTCGGGTACCAGACACACCATGTTAATACCAAAATATACCAGATCAGTCCGTATTGAACAATGTGGGTTATTCACTGATGTTCTTTGGTGGGGGGGGGGGGGGGGCAAAAGATATGTTGCCCCACCCTTTTTCACTTTGGGGGGGGGCATGGCCGGATTGCCCCCCCCCCCTTGGATCCGCCCCTGCCCACTGCCCCATGCATCCGCCACTGGCTGGTTAAAACTCGGAGCCACGGAGCCAGTGCTAGGCCTGAATTCAGGATAGGCGCCAGGCGGGCTTCTTGGCGGGTCAGGAAGAGCTTGCCGGGCTTATGTGTTGCTTAGGATAGAGCTTACAGAGCAAATATTTATATTCAGCATACGATATGCGGTTCACTGCATATGCCGGACATGGATATGCCCAAGTAAGCTCTTGCAATACTTTTGTGGTGCATCACTTGAGCCAGTGGCGGATCCAGAAAATATATTATTGAGAGGGGGCTGCAGGTCCGTGGGTGCATTTATGGAAGCCCGAGGGGAGCGCCGATTATTTCTTAACTTTAGAGGTTAAAAACCAAAACCGCAAATCTGAGATAGCTATTTCGAAGAGTATGTCCTTTCCTTTCTTTTGACTTTGTATTTGCAATTGCATCAAAACTCGATGTTCTACGATTTAAAAATATTTATTGTGATACTTTTTAAGCATCGGGGTGCGCTTCCCGCAATTCGGGGGGGGGCTTCCATGGCTTTAGGAGCGTCCTCCTTGTTTCTTTTGGTACCACAGTATGGCCGCAGCATGGCTTTAGGAGCGTCCTCCTTGTTTCTTTTGGTACCGCAGTGTGGCCGCAGCGGTTTTTCTCCTTTGCTGTTTCGAGGGGTCTTCAGTCTTCAGTCTTCACTGTTCGTAATAATACATTCCAAATTACGCGTTTTGCGGGTCTTCAGTCCAAATTGACAAAAAATTGTCATTCCAAAATATAGTTTTTTACTTGCGCAAGTTCATATGACTGTTAATTTTGGAAATTTTTGATTGATCGTAAAATTGAAGCGTAAAAGTGTTACATAAACAGTTAATATTTGTTAAATACTAAAATGTATATTCTTGATTTTATAATAACGTCATCAAAAGTCAAAATGCAAATGTTGATTCACTTACTGAATTTAATCTTTGCGTCGATTTCGCCGCACTTGATCAGAGCAAGTATCATTCTGGGCCAGTTCCTGTCGCATCTCCAATCTCCTCAAAGTTACTCTCACTTGGTCCAGTCGTATTCTTTAACATTTAGCAGATGGAGCAACTTAGAGGAGGCTAGAGCGCGACGGGAACATGTTCTTTATTTCACTTAACCTTCTGCCACCTTCCCAAAAGTTCTCAAATGTACGCCACTTGTGGTGCTAAATATGAAGTAATTGCTGCCGATCACGATTTGGACATTTGTTTCTCACAAACAGTGCTCAATTACATATCAAGTTAAGTTTTGATATTTGGGTTGATGACGTAATATCAAGGAATTTCAGGAAATAGAGAAAACCTTCACCCTGCCAAATGTATGGCTAATGTATGGCCAAATGTATAACAAGTCGACTATTATCAACATTTAGTAAAGAGTGACGACGTCATCGGCTCAGAATCCCCGTTCATATACACTGGGGAATGGGGATGTTACAGATCTGTCAAAACCAAACTCAAATTTCTTTGTGATTCGACCTTGGTGGTTGTTTTAACTTATACCATACTTAATTTCAATGCCAATCACTCAACATGGTTATCTCAACTAAAATATAATGTTAATAGGGGACAGTCCCTTTAATAATCCTGCTGTTGAACGCTTGAGCCTCGCAGCTACACGTACCTTACCTATTCCTTACCCATCAAGAAGAATAACCCAGATATATTTAACAGTTAACCCGCGAGTTACTGGGGGGGGCTATGTATAGCCCCCCCTCCCGTTATTCTGCAATATCTCCTAAACCAACGTAGGTATCCTGACCAAACTTTCAGTACCCTGTCCCTGATCAATTTGACACATGCTGCCTGATGTAAAAAGACGAGGATATGATAGGTGAACCGGAAATGACGTCAGAGTGACGTCATGTTCTGCGGTTTTTGTTGAAAAATAAGGGTTTGCGAGAAACGCTGCCAAAGGTACAGTTTTAATGATAAACTCAATAGTCGAACACCAAACGACAGGGAATAAGTTGGGGTATCAGACTGCTCTCTCGGATTTTTCAAAAAAAAAAAATGAAATTCAAAATTTTGAGAATTCCAAAGGCATTTTTTTTTTGTTTTTTGAAAAATTTCAAAAAAGTTCGAATTTTCAAAAAACCGGAATATATGTATTTGAGTTGATCCCAATGAATGTGTGTAGAAAGTTTGAAGTCAATAATCTTTAAAAATGACTGAAGTGACAGCCTTTCAAAGACAAAATTAGACACCTTTACTGTATAATCAATAAGCAAAAAGTGCATTTCCGTTTTTTGGCTTTGTTCTTCAATTGGTATGTAAAAAACATGTTCTAAGGTATTTTTTGCGTTTCTAATCGATAAAAACGAACCCATAAACGTTTACAACGCCTATGACCGTAATATTTCATTTGAACCTCGTGACCTCGGATGAACCTTGAACCTGACCCAAGTTCAAAAATTAGCTTTTAATGGTAATTAGAGGTGTCAAGATACCGATCATACCGATTTACCAACTTATTATGCGTTAAAACGCTTGATTTTTTTAGCGACAATGCGACCACCGGACCTTTGATGGCCGGTCCAAACATTTTTTTTCTTTGACGTGACCTGTGCGTCATCGGTGACCCGAGGATAAACAATATTGGGTTTCCCTTGAAAATTTGAAATAAGGCTATCGAATGCCGGTTCGATTTTTTTAGATCGTCCAGCAGTTTCGGAGAATCAGAAGGGGCTATAAATACCCCCCCCCCCAGTAACTCGCGTTATGAACATGATACCCCAGTAAGGCGCGGGTTAAGGGAGTATGCCTTCTCAGAAAAACAAAAACATTGGTCATGTGGAGTTGTTGACACTAGTCTGTAGAACAGATTTGTCTGATTTAGCCATGTACTTCATTTTTCCCAGATTCACATTTTAGTGGCTGAGATATTCCAAAAGTCACCAAATCACACACTCACAAAATTGCAACACACGACCAGGGTGTTAACTCCTACCAACAGTGGTTAATTTAAAATTTAACTCATGCATGGGGTGTGATAGTTGAGGTTTCGATATCTAACACATGCAGACAACTGCGTGGTGTGTCAGTATCGACCACCATCGTATCGTGTGTTCAATGCCCACTGTTTGGGCGCACACGGACTCCTAGCCACTGCGTTGATATCCAATAAACCTGCGTCGTGTGTCCGATCGCCACCAGTTGAGGTCTCCATCGACACTACCAACTTTCCCAAGGCTGGTGTGTCGTTGCAGCACCTGCGTCGTGAGTCCACTCCCCGCCAGCTGAGGTCTCCATCGACACTACCAACCAACTGTCCCCCGGCTGGTGTGTCGTTGCAGCACCTGTGTCGCAAGTCGCTCCCCGCCAGCTGAGGTCTCCATCGACACTACCAACTTTCCCCCCGGCTGGTGTGTCGTTGCAGCACCTGCGTCGTGAGTCGCTCCCCGCCAGCTGAGGTCTCCATCGACACTCCGCATTTACACCCCGCTGATGAGTCGCCTCGTGAGCGCCCGCCCTTTCATGCCAAGAAAATGCTCGCACTGCGCAGGCGCAGCCCCCGCCGACCTTGGCCGGCGGCGACCGCTGCACTGGCGGCCCGCTGTCAACTGGCGGCCAGTTGAGTTGCAGCCTGCGCCGAAGGAGCGCCGTGTTGTGCGTGCGTGCGTCGGACATTGTTTTCAGTCTTCAAGTTTACCGTATGAGTTTTCGGGAGGCTGTCGATTGTGCTTGTGCGTCGTGAAATCGGAGTAACAGTACCCTAATTGTAAGCTACATGATCTGAGTGGCGATTCGTGGCGTTCGTCCATATCTTAGTAAATGCTTTGGCCTTGATGATCATTAATATTATTTGTGATGTTGATGTTGATGCATTGATCTGTTTATATTAATTAATATTTAGATCAATACAATGGTTTTGGACGTTTTGTAACTTTCATTAGTTGCTCAGATCGGGAAGAATGACGCGAGTGGTCATGAGTCAAGTTAGAACATTCTTAGATTTGCATGAGTCTTGCGAGTTGCGACACCTTCGACACCTCACGCAGTGGTGAACGCTACGCCTCTCCTGGTGGTG
>VOPJ01004458.1:0-16835 GCA_014673585.1 Semibalanus balanoides
GAGGTTACCACATGGGCTTAAGATGGGCTAGGTGGGCTCAGCATGGGCATGGGCTTGCAATGCACATGGGATTGGCATGGGTCCCATGTGGGCTGAGGTGGGCACAAGAGAACATGGGGATGATGTGGGCATACCCATATGGGCCCCATGTGGGTTTGAGGAGGTTAGAAGTGGGCGTTGCGGCTGCATGATCTGCATCTGTCTCGCGTCAGTCGGATGTCTGCTGTGATGCCCGGTCAGTAGACGCTCACGACCGCCCGGGCGAACATCATTCTTACACCCCGGTGAGCACCGCGCAGACGCAACAGTATCTGTTCACGCAAGAGGGGCGGGACGACAACTCGCTGATCGTAGAGGATGACACCGTCACTTGTGTACAGGCCGTCACGGACTGCAAGTGGTACTCGCGGAGATCTGCTGGCATCTCGTGGCGATATTCCGGAAGACTGTCTTCGATCATTTCCAGTAGCTGATGCATCGCTAGATCACTGGCGGTGGCTTCCAGGAAGTGGTCCCACGTCACGGACCGGATCGTGGTGATGGCGGCGGCAGCGACACTGCAAGATTCGTCGACGGTGACGTCGTCGCGGAGATCGGCATGCCGACAAGAGCGCCAGTGGGGTAGCGGGATGCATCAGGGACGCGATTATTGACCCCGGGGATGTACCGGCTGTCGAACTTGTGCGGAGAGTTTTCTCCTTCAGATTGCGCAGGCGAGCGTTCGGCAGGTCAGCCAACGATCGGTCGAGTTTCGACGAGGATTTTCCAGAGCGGTTTGTGGTCAACCACAATAGTGTGGTCGCTGTATCCAAACACGAAGAAACGGACCTTCTCGAGCGCATCTGCAACTGCGAGCGTTTCGCCCTCGACAGGAGCGTACCGAGACTCTTCACTGGACGCGAATCTGCTCCCCACCAGTGTGGTCTTTGGCCTGTCGCGCAGAATAGCGGTGACCGACTTTCGCTTGTGCAGTACGCTTCTGCAGAAGCCAGAAGCCGATTCCGGTACGAGACCAGTCGGTGGCCAGGACCATGGGCCTGTTCATCTCGAAGATCTGCACACCTATGTTGACTTCGTTGATGATGCGCTTTCACTCCTCGAACAAATCCTGGAGTTCCTCCGTCCACTCGAACTTGGCTGGCTTCAGGCGTTCGCGAAATGGTAGTACTACGTCCGCCATAGTAAAGGCGTATGAGACATGGTTGATGACCCCAAATCAGGCTGGGACGTCCGTCAGGCTCCGGGGGGTGGGGAACTCGGCGATGCTGCAGAGGAATTCGCGGCATGGGCGAACCGCCTCAGGGGTTATCTCTCGAAGCCCTCAAACTCCAGTCTTTTGAGCGAAGACGAATTTGTCGTCGTTGAGGGTGATAACATGTCTGCTGCACATATCCATGCCACTCCACTGTGTGCCAGAACGCCAGGTCACCGGCTCGCCAACTGACTCCAAGCCGTACGTCTCTGTCGAGAGCTTCCCTCGCTTCAGCCTGCCAGTGCAAGGGCACAGGATGGCTTTGTAGTAGGTCACTGGGTCTGCGTCCTTCTGAACCATGAGGCGTAGTGGCGGACCGTCCATCGTTGTCACCGGCTGATGCTCACACGTGTTGAGCGTGATCGAGGAACCGTTCCTCGGCCACGCCACTTGCGTAGTTCCTCGGCCGTCTCATCAGCTGTGTCCACCATGGGAAGCGTTGTGGGCATGGGCGGTGGTGGTTGGCGTGTTGGACACGAGCATGGTTGGTATTCGTCTGCAGGAATGCCATCGAACGATGCTGAAGCCAGTCCGATGGCCGGGAATGCGGCGTCAATCATGCTGAGGTCACGGCAGGCGTCTCGACTGAGATACACGACCCTGGTCGAGGAGGTTATGTGGACGAATTGTCGAGTTTCACACCGACGGCCATTTCTTTCTCAACACGTTTTCAGTATCACAGCCTCTTATAGAAGCTCAATGGGGTTGCCTCTGGCGGTATGCATCCGGATGGAGGTGGGAACGATCAACGAGTTCATCCTCTGAGACCCACAGCCTCCGTAACAGGTCGGTTGCCCGCCAGGCAACTCTGACATCCGGTGTCAGCGATCACCTTTTGCGTTATGAAGGTAGGGCGGGCAGGACACTCTGTGGCCCGAGGTCGCTGTAGCCGGCTGGTTCAAGCGATAACTCGAGTTCGATGGATGGTTGTGGCTGGCTGGGTTGTCGGCGCCAGCATTTCGTCTTGTCGTACATGTATGTTCCAGAGCCGTGGAGCACGAGCCCACGGTTTCGGCAACTGGTTCGTCCTTCGCAGTGTCCCCCGACGGATCTTCAGTGACGCTGCACAACGCGTCGCAGGGAGCGTCTTCTTCACGTTCTGATATTCCAGCGGCGCCAGCGACGGTGATGCCTGCTGTTTTTCGCTGTTTGCAGACTCCTGCGAAGTAACCACGGCGAGACAGTTACGACATTGTTACGGAAGGCAGGGCAGGATGTAGCGCAAACATCAGATGGTGTACTGCTTTCGTGCCGTGTCCCTCCCGGCCATTCTCCGTTGGGGTTTCCGGATGGGCTCTGGGTTTCTGGTCCGGTGGTGGGTTCTTGGTCCGACGATACTAACAGCGGGTCGCAGCCACCTCGTGTGACTGGAGAAGACGTTGCGCTGAACGTTTGCCGGCCTCTTTGGCTTCGACGTTCGACGAAGCTGATGGTCTCCTCCAGGGGCATCTGCTGGTGCTGAGTACCCAGCAGCTCCGGGGTGCCGGGGTGAATGTCGCTATCGCTCAGGCCGCGTGCGATGATGTCGTGGATTACTTCGTCTTGGTATGAGACCTCTCCCACAAGTGTCGCTTGGGCATCGTGGCGGACCGCGGCCTGGCCTCGAAGACGGGCGGCGAATGTGTGGATGGGTTCGTCAGCGTCCGAACTCCTCCTTTGAAGCGCGACACGAGCCAACATCGTGTTCTTTTCTCGGACGGCCAAGCTCCGCATAACCACCAGGACCTTGACTTCAGACTTGGCGGCTAGGCTTCCTCCAAAGGATCTGGTCTGGTCTGGTCAGATCTGGTCAGGTCGCGGCGCAAAGACTCGTCACAATATTCCAGAAGCTGGAGTACACCGTCAGGGCTCGTGAGACACATGGCGTTAGTGACGCGCTGCCGCCCCGACGACCCACTGCGCGCCATCGCGGAGGCTACAGCGCCCAACCGGCTGTCGTCCGTGACGAGATGGAGGGAGCTCGGGAAGAAATGGTGTGGGAACAGAGCCGGTGACGACCTCCCCGGTTGACCCGCTTCTTTTACCCCGGTGCTGAACATACGAGACGCATCTGCTCGGCACCTCGACGGACGGAGGTTAGGTCCGAGCCTACTGGGTGAGGCCGTGCAGAGCGCCCAGTGCCGGGTTATGCGGCAGTCACCTTACGCGACCCGCGCTGCAGAGGACTGCAGCACCGAGCCCAGAGGCGCCCAAATTCAGGCCTGCACCTGCGGTCGCCTGCAGTCGAGCCCTTGAGCAGTCGGGGACCGCGGACGACCTCCGGGATTGTCCGTAGCCGCCTCTGCGGAGTGGGCGGGGTGGAACGGAAGGGCAGGGCATGACCAATCTACGGGGCCCTGTCTACCCGAGAAACACAGCCAAGGCGAGCGCCACGTGATGCATAGGAAGGCGGGCTGGCAGGACTATGCTCACTTTATTCGCGGGTAGGCCGCGATGATCGAGCACGTTTCTAAGCGGCCATCAAGCTGGTACCAGTTTAATTACATTTCGACGGAAAGTGTTCCGGAGGCGAACCCGCGTCTACACGGAGGAACGACTCGTCATGTTACCTGTCTTCACCCGCTCCCGACTCGAGCGCAGCGGCACCCACGCGGAGCCCTGGCAGACGCCTCCGAGTGGACCCAGCTGCCCACAAGCATCGCCAATCTGGAAGCGCGGACATTGGGAGGAGGCTGATCGATCTGGCAATAATTGTAGGCACTAGTCCCGGCGGAGTGTTTAACGCACGCTCCAGTGGGTCCAGCCACTATCGACGGCGGCAGATAGGGAACGAACGGGCCAGACAACAGCGGTAAAGGCGAAGGAGAACGCGGCCCCACTGTCGGAGCGGGAGGGGGTGGGGGTGGGGGGGTCCCCTGCAGGACTGCAAGCATATTTTGCATGGTGAAATGAAGAGGAATTGGGCGGTGATTGTCCGCCTCCGTTCCGTGCGCACGACCCGAGGCCTTGAATTAGTGGCTGGAGTGAAGCCCCCGAGGAGAGCTGGATACATAGTAACTACAAGTCAGTTTGACCGCGATGAATGGGACGCACCTAAAAACCCGGCCGAGTGTCCCAATATTCCATTTTGACTGGGTAGGTGCTCAGTAGCAAAATTTGAGCACCAGAGAAAAGTACTCATAGAGAGTGTGGAAAATTGATGTAGCAAAATAGTACGAAATGATTACTGTTTTTGAATAATGAAAAGCAGAGTTTCCTTGATTAATGTATCTTCAGTCAATATTTATTTATATCAGAATCAATATCACAATTCGTAATTTGGGAGTGGAAAATTCATTCCTAAAATGGAGAATGAGAGTGGAAAATTACTCACAGTTGGGTGCCATGAGCCATCTCCCACCCAAATCGACAAATTTTGGGACACTGCCCCGCGCCGCTCACAAGAACTCCCTGAGGGACAACGGTCGAAGTCCACCAACTGCGCGACGGTCATTGGTTCGGTTCAGCGCGGTACATCCACATTTCGGACGGAACTCCAGCCCAAGGGCCAACAGTGCAGCGGTAAGGCGTGCCGAGCCGGCTGGTGCGCCGTCCGCAGAAAGGAGGCAGACACGCCGGGGCGTAACCTACTCAACTGCACGACCCTCATGGAGTCCGACTGCGACGACTGGGGTCCATCTACCCAAAACGGTTCAGAGCAGCGGGAAGATGGTAGCCCCGAGCACCGCCGCCAGGCATCCCCGGAGCCGCGAGGCTACGCAAAAGGCTTCTAACTGACGCAAGTATTCATCACCATTTCATCGAGAACCCACCACATCCATCAAAAGCCACGGAAGACCACGGGATGCCATTTAGGGATGTTTATTTTTGACGTACGTACACACACGCGAACACAGATGAAAAATGGAATGCCACAAACCGCTACGGTGAGCTCATCTCTGTTATGCACACAACGAAACCAGCCTAGTTAGACACATCTGCAGAGCTCGTGGCCTGATCGCGCGCGACAGAAGCGGCGGGGAGGGGCGCGGTGGACTGGGGGTGCCGGCGTCGTCCAGGGGCGTCATAAGGGTCGCAGGCGGCGAGCGGACGTCAGGTGTCAGGTGGTGCTCCTCAGTCGCGGCTGACGGACCTGCGGTGGCCACAGACGGACCGGGGTCAGAGGGGGTGGCTGCACCGGGCAGATCCCAGCTGCTATACAGGTCACTGGCCGGGCGATTGCGTCACTGGCGAATGCAACGCCCGATGCGAATTTAGCAACCACGCAAACAGGCGATTAAAATGGAATCATTTGCATGACAGCAACGTATTTATCGTTTTACCAGGCCCGTGGTTCGCAATCTTTCGCGTGGCACAGATATAGAACAATTTCAACAGCCAGACACTGATTAATCACGGTCTGTTATATTCGTTAAGTTGCTAAATTCACACAGAGCACCGCTCTAAAATCCGACGTCAGGATCGCAATTCGCATTACACGAGGAATGGTAAGCATGCTGCTACGAACGGAGAGCTACAAGGGGAAAGACACGGGAAGTAGGAAGGACAGGGTCAACCCCCAGCGTTAATCGACACACAGTAGAAACGAGGTGAGCAGTGACCGGTCTGAGTTTGTACCAAGGTTCAGATGTGAAGTCGCGGCACCGTCCTTGGCGACAGCTTGCGCGCGGCAACGCTTAGCTGCCATCGTCCGGGAAAGAGATTGGTATAGTAAACAACTCATCAGAGAACAATACATGCATAGAAATACTTAAGTTGTCACTTATGAATATTGATCATAAATTTGACGAAGCGGCCATTCGTGTGGTACCAAGTACACACAGAAGATGATGATGATTTGGGTTTTAGGGCGCCTCAACTGTAAAGTTATGTGGCGCCCATACACACAGAAGAGCCGTAACCCATGTTAGTTGGGGCGACGATAAACAGAACCCGCCACCTAAGACGCGATATCTGTCCTGCGTTGCAAAGCTACATGCAGCAGCATAGACCCTTAATAAGCAGAAGCAGCATAGATCACATATACACATCCAATTCCCATTTCCAATGAATCTGGCTATAAGCGGCAGTTTGTGGTGGCGACGACATAACTCCTACAGTATCCACATTCCACAGTCCACACCCCACACTCTCCCCTGGTCCTCACCTCCTGTAGCGGTCGTACACGGGCGAACCACGCGGGCTGCGGCTGCGCGAGCGGCGTCGGGGCGAGGCGGAACGGCGACCGGGCGACCTGCGCGCACACACACGGGGCACAGTCAGACGGCGGTACACGCGCACACACACAGCCGGCCGACCCGAGCGGCAAACCTGCTTCGGGTCTCCCGTCACTGACCTGCGCCGCTCACCGGCTCTCGGCCGCCTCACTGCTAGATAAACGTTAGAACTGTAACTCCCGGGCTCCTGGCACCAACTTCAACCTAAATGCGATAAAACAAACTTAAATGGCTGAAAAGTAGATAGTTAACACAAAAGCTATCCGTCACTACTTTGCAGCTAGTTGGTCCTCTTTATCAGATTCATCCACTATTTTAAAACCGGTATCCTCTTGAGCAGTACCTTTTTACACACACGTTGCTAGTGGTGTGCTTACTTACTTGCTTCGACATAAGCGGAGCGAGCGAAGCGCTGAGGAGCGGAGAATGATGGGCCCACGAAGCAAGTACGTAGATTATGCGGCCATTAACGCAAACGAGTGACACGACGCGAAGAGGCGATGTGTGAGACGCAAGATGGGGGTGAGCCGATAATCCCGCGATGGGCCGGGTCACGTCTCGGGTCAGGGGTCACCTGGAACCGCGTCACGTGACCCACGCAAGGCCGTGATGTGTGATGGACGGAGGCAAGGGGTGGTGGAGTGATGGAAATCTGTAAGACGACAGCGTAGCGTCAGGCGTCGTGGGGGCACCAGGTCAACACACAGCAGTACACAGGCCTGCCTCTGCCACTCTATCAGTGACCAGCGGCTCTGCTCTCCCCTTCCACACATAGCTGACAGCACGCGGTCAGGTCCGGTCAATCAACAACAGAGAGTCTGCTGCCTGGCTACACCTCAGTCTCTCAGAGCGCGGTACAGCGCCAACTCACCTCCTGCCGCCGCCGCCGCCGCCGCCGTAACCGCCACCACCACCGCCGCCGCCGCCGCCGCGCATGCCGCCGCGGTTGCGGCTCTTGCCAGACGACATCTCGACACGGATCCGCTCACCGCACAGCCGGCTGTGGGAGGAACGGCGTCCGTTAGTCGGCAGACAGCGGCCACATATACATACAAGGACAGGAGAAACAGTCGCAGCCTTCAGCAACGTTACATTTCACACAGACTCAATTTCACACAGATGATGCTCATCGGTACACATATATAACGGACGAATGAGGTTCAAAGATAATGGTGATTTTGGCTTAAAACGCGCACTGAAGGGGGAAAAAAGGAGAGGGGCACAAAAGTGCCCCTCCCCTACATACTTTACTTTTTGTGAAAGCTAAAAATGAAGCGAAGCAGGGCGGTGGTTCTTCGGCGACATTTAAGCCAATAGCAGATCGTTAGACGAGAAGACGATTCAGTCGGTTATATTTTTAGTTATATAGATTTGAAACTCAAAATATCGGTCAGAATCGAGATCGGCGAAGCGATATCTTCGGAACCAGCAGTCGGATAGGGATGATCCAAACGCTATTCGGTAGCCAATGTAAATGTTCATCCACGGATGATGATGTTGATGATTATTTGGGTTAAAGGTGCCGCAGCTGCTAGGCTATGAGACGTCCATATATATGTGTATTATTATATATTATGTGTCCCGTGGCATGATCATATATATATATATATATATATATATATATATTCATCCACGGACACAACTTTGGACACATTGCTGGTGACCTGTGACGTCACAGAGGTAAAATTCCCAAAATGTTGACACATGACCTTCATGACCTCGTTTGACCTGTACAATTTTAACCGGTCCCCAAAATTGTAATAAATATCGATCATCATAGGAAATATCTACCATGTAAGTTTGATTGTTCTAGCTTTCATACTTTCGGGGATCTCAACGGGGAGAAGTACCACCTCCCCTCTCCAGTGCGCGTTAGTGGCATACCCTCTCTCCGGGCGTCACAAACATAGTTATATGGCGCCAATCAGTACAAAGAGAAGTACAGATAAAAGCATACAATGTGCACTCACGTTCCGTCCAGTGCGCGCACGGCGTCCTCTGCGTCCCGCTGGTCCTCAAACTCGACACAGCGGAGGGCGGGTTGCGCGGCGAGCCAGACGTTGGCAGTTTTCCGTATTGTGCCGAAGGCGTCCTTCCAGCTGTTCCTTGGCGCGCACTGTTGCACCCAGGTTTTCCGACGTTACACCTTGCATTTCCAGGTTCACCAATATTTCCGAGGTGGCCATAACTGTGGTCGAATACGCTTATCCTGGAAAGAAGCAGAGCAAATTGTAAGAAAAATGTGGATGTCATGCGTCCTTCACTATACACCCTCCGCTTGTGACACGGTCATATTTTAAAATGACAACCTGGTCGAATTACAGTTTTTAATAAATACTTATGGGTTGAACAAATATTTTTGTTTTATTATTTGTTTACAAATAATTTTCGGTTAATAAACTCTAAAAAAGATAAGGTGTATACAATTAATGTTTTTAAGAAAGGACAGTCATTTATAAGATGATTGATGATGAATGATGCATTGGGTTATACTCCGCGCACTGCGGGTGGTTCGCGCCGAACACTGACTGCAGGGGGGGGGTTGATTTCCGCCCCCGTGAGATCTCCATAACTACGGCAACGTAGCGCCAATCGGAAAACGGCATTAAGATAGCTCTAGGCAAGCTCTTAAATCGGAAATTTTTCAGTTGTTTTCTTGGATCAGGTCACTAATTGGGTCACCAGTGGTCACCATAAAGGTACAGATTATTTCCGGTTTTAGGACTCTTTTAGGACTCTTTCAAGAAACCCATTATTCGGAAACTATGATAGCTAGGAGCCAAAACCAATTAGAGAGACGAATTCGATACCATTGAAATTTGCCATCGCATGTAGCCCTCAAAATTGATCTTCAGATCAATATGTTTAGGCTCCAGAGGTCATGAAAGGTCAACATATCTGTTTTTAGCAAAAAAGTTTTTCGTGAATAGCATGTTACCTAAGAAAGATAAGGTATAACATTTTGACGCCTCTGTGTTTGTTCTCTATTGATGCGCTTTGAACATCATATACGTGACCTGGTAAGGTCAACTTCAAAATTTGACCTAAGGTCAAGGCATTTGGATGACCAATGGTAGGTCATGTTGATATGGATTCATAGCGGCCTGCATAACAGACGATTACAATTGGTTCAACTAATCGTCCCTCTATCTGCTTTTCTATACAAGAGTTATTAACAAATCATTGCTGATGACCTCAGATAACCTCGATTGACCTTGGTAGAGATCGACCCACAGCAACTATTGCACCTTGAAATCATTATATTAGCTTAAAAGAGCATTATTCCTGATAAGAATTTATGCCTGAATGCCAATGCATGATTTATTAGGGAACTTTGTTTATTTTCCCATTCACTTATAATGGGGAAGGTCATGGAATTGGGAACTTGACCTTTGGTCAGCGCGATACGAAAATCCGAATATACGAATTGTAGGTACTGATTTCTTTGAATCCTGCAAGTTTCAAAACCTTTTCGGAAAAAAAAGATGTGGCTTTTGGCCGAACGCAAACATTTTTGAAAGGTGAGGGTCACTTGACATGGACTTGTTGACCTGACCTGAGATGACCTGAGTCAAAACTGTTTACAGAGTGTGGGTAATGATGCCCAAATAGAGGTGTAACAAAATTGGCGGCGCTGCGGCGCCGCCGTTTTTTCGCTACCCTGAAAAAAAATCGAGGGGGGGGCGGACAATCAACCCCCCCTGCAATGTGCGCGGGTTATACCCGCGCAGGCCGGTGCTCGGCGCCACCTTCCTCGGGCGGGGGGGGGTGTTTAGACACCCCGCCTTCTAACTCGGCTTCCTATGGGACCTAGACATAACCAATAAAATATCCGTTCGGAGAGCTTGTCAACAAGGGTTTCGAACTAGTTTCGTTAAAATTTTCTTCAGGTCAATATTAGAGTCACTCAGAGGTCATCAAAGGTTCAAATTTTCCTCAAATTTTCCAGATTTAGGACAATATCTCCAGAATATCCCAATATCTCGGAAACTAATGATTAGCTAGGAGTAATTCATGTAGAAGAAGCATTAGATTTAGCTAATTTAAATTTGCATCGCATGTATGTCTCAAATTCATCTCAGTCAATATTTGGTGATCCAGAGTCATCAATGTCATATATATGCAGGTTTGTTGGTAAAATTGTTTTTCGCTGAATAGTCTTTTTATCTAAAAATGACACATAACGTCAATTCAACACTATCGTGTTCCTTCTCGTCAAGACGCTTTGACATATACATGATGACCTCGTAAGGTCAATTCAATAATTTGATCCTCAGTGTCAATGGTTCATGTTGGTGACCAGATAGGTCATGTGCATATGGGCGACGCGGACAGAACGAATATAAATATCAGTGGTGTAATCCGCTCGTCCGCTCTATCTTCATATATCAGAAGTTATTAGCAAATCATTGCTGATGACCTCGATGACTTGTTTACGGTCTTTTAGAAGGCATGCGCCACCTAGGTCTATTCAGAATGAGGCTAAAAAAACATGAATTCCTGAAAAAAAAAATCAGCCTGATCCATATGCATACTTTGCAGAATAAAGGAGCATCTTTTATGTTTCCCCATTCCTTATAAATGGAGTCAGGAAATTGACCTGACTTAGGTCACCGATTATCGAAATTCCCGAGATATAATCAAACTTTAGATAGTCATGCTCTATGAATACCCTTAAGTACGAAACCAATCCGCTAAAAACTGTGCTTTGGTGGATTTACCACAACTTTTTCGGAGGTGGGGTCACTTGACCTTAGCCTGGTGACCTGATCCTGAACATGAACATAATGTCAACTTTTTTGAAAGCTGGACAAAAGATGAAATCGAACAGCTTACTGAAATTTGGCGGCGCTACGCGGCCGCCCGTTTTCCCGATATCCCAGGAAAAACCTGAGGGGGGGTGTCTAAGACACCCCCCCCCGGCCTCGGCCGCGGGTTAAGAGTGCGGGCCGACAACTAGAGGTCCACATGCCCGCCCAATCAATTTAAGTAAATCCGGCTAGGTGGCCTCGGCTCGTCATAGTGAGGCCACCTGAGACCCGGGGTGCTGTTCACGGTGGCCGCAAATCTGATTCGGTCGCCGGCTTTGCGGCCAGCAGGCCGTAGGGGGTAGAGGACGTGGGTGAGTTGGTAAGTATGCGTCACACGGTGCGGCCGCCAGCGATTTCCTGCGCCGGGGAAGTCCAGTTCCGAAGCGACCTGCCGAGTCCCCGCGGCCGCAGAGCAAAAGTTGAGCCTGCGCTTGGGTGTTCATGGCGCGCACTCTTTCGTGTGACGTATGGAGCAGTGGGCGGATGCCTAATCTCTGCGGCTGGCCGCAGCGACCGCAGCGACCGCAGGCACCCGTGAACAGCACTCTGGCCTCACATATCGTTTAGGGAGACCGAACCTTGATATATCAATTGGTTACCAAGGAAAGAATTGCGCGTGTGAGTGATTCTCGTTCTGCATATCGCCGCAATGCATTTCATGATACCACATCGCCGAAATTATCCGGCCGTTCTACCCGCCAGTCCGTACATATAACATACTACAGCAAACCACTACGAGCCGACTAAGGCCCGGCCCGCCTGCCGCCTCCATCCGTTCAGCCCAGCTATTGAGTCACCAGCGGGCAAACGCTTATCAAGCGACGATGCCGTCCGAACTGGCCGGATCCAGCCTCCCAATATGGAGGGGGGGGGGGGGTTATTTCGCCGTCGGCCTCCGGGTCCTTGACCCATGGGGGTAGGGTCGTGAAAAAGATCATTTCATCTAGTGTAAACTTGAACTTCAGGTTTGATTCCACATTCCATGAAGCGGAATCAAGCTCAAGTCTGTTGCACTGGCACATGGTACTATTTTGCTGGGCTTGGATGGCTCTGACCACAATGCATCATCTCTGAGAACAATGTGTGCCTTGAATATTAAATGTACCATATAATTAGTGAGACCTGATGATGGGCTACGCCTGAAACTAATCTGTTTTATCTCTTTCAATTTGTTTTCATTAACATATTCAATAAAATGAGGCTATTGATCTTAACCCTAATGGCCATCCCTGCGGGAGGCCAGAATACGTTAACTGCGGGGGGGCAATTCCGCCCACCCCCCCAGAGATCTCGAGAAACCGCTCGGTCGATTTTCGATGGGACAGAACACCATTCGATTCGTCGTTACAAATTGATCCCGAATGCTTTTTTGCTCCAAAAACTGGGGGGCCCAGGGGGCAAAAAATACAAAAAATTTTGGTGCTTTTGAATAGGTCGTTGTGGCCATGTGATTCGACCGATTGTTGCATGCAACGTTTTGAGCTCCAATGTCATGTCTTCACAATGTGTGAAAGGGACAAGTACAAATGAAAAATCATAGGCGCACGTCTGGGATAAAAATGGATTTTTTGGATAAAAAATATGTGTTGTTTTCTTTAGGTCTGGGAAACGTGGGAAGTCACACTGTGGATTTGTTGCTGTAGAGTGTTAAATGTAACAAATTGTGCAAGGCGGATTCAGGGAACAACGTGGGGTACCATGTGCGGAACGCCTTTTATCATCTTAGCTAATTTGAAGCTGGCCTAAATTGACGGAGATACGCCTTCCATTTTACCCGTACCTTGAGTTCGCTCTGCCAAAATATGTATCATCCAATTAATGTATGATGTATAAGTTCGACTTAGTTCGACGCTTTTTCCACCGGCAAACTCGAAGGAAGTTGCGCACGCAACACCCGAATTGAGAAACGCACCTCCTCAAAAACATGACGCGGAGCGCACCTGCTAAAGCCGAATTTTTCAAAATGTCACAGGATACACGCGACACATATTTAGGAAAGTCCGAAAGTTGCAAGACGATAGACTAACCGGTCAGAAGCGGCGTGCGAAAACTACCGGGGGGGGCGAATCTGCCCCCGCAGGAATAGGTAAGGGGCAATTGACTTTTGTTCCAATTGACATGCTGAATGCCTTTGTTGAATAAGCGGGTAGATATGACAATTGTTCAGTCAAAGTATTGTATTGCATCCGATTATGTAATTACTTTGTGTTTATGATTATGTTAATGATGTCAACTTGTTTGATTATGTGTTCACTAATGACGAAACTGCCTGCTTTTATTTAAGTTATCAAGGCTTTGTTATTGAATGTTCTTTTAGGAGATGCACAATTCCAGTCATGTCTTTAACCCTCGCCCGGGTAGGGCAAATTCACTGCGTGACCGGGTAGGGGGTACGACCCACCCCCCTTGGCGTTTCGCCCCTAATTGAGCTAGAGCTTCGATTAAAAAACGAGCGTGTTGCTTGTGACGAGAGGAAGCCATTGACATTATTTAGGTCCTGATTCCAATAACTGACCTCGTGAGTCATGTCAAAGACAAAAATGGCTACAAATCGTAAATGTGCGAAAAAATGATTACTGCACGGAGCGGAAAATGGTAAAGAAATCTTATATGTTTAAGAACACGCCATATTTTAAATCAGCGTGCAAAAATGCCTAAAACAGTCAAATAAAAAAGGTCATGTGAGGTTCAGTGACCTCGGTTGACCTTGGAAAGCCCCATGACCCCAGTATAACATATTATAATGTCAAATGGCTCACCAAGATTGAAATCAGTATCACAAACGTCCTATACAGCGGCCAAACCCAAAACATCATCAAAGAGGTCATTGGAGTCAGGTGATCCACCGCTTGACCCTCAGAAAAGGTCAATACGAGGTCACACTCTCCAGCAGAAGACACACCTGTTACCTGAAGGGAAGCCGGTTGCATTGCTCTGAACGTCCAAACACTAGGAACACTGCACTTGTAACAAGGATCGACACTACGGGAACGCAGTTGCGCCTGCCATACCTTGAGAAACAGGTCACAGGTCACGGGTCATGAAAGTTGGAAGTTCGAAATTTTCAGAGTATGTGTCAAATTGTTTAAAGGTAGGGTCCTGAAAGTTTCATCGCGATCCGTTACAAACTACGTGAGTTATTTGGGAAAAACCGAGGGGGTGTCATTCATCCCCCCCCCTACCCGGACGAGGGTTAAATGTCAGATGTCCAAGCCATCTGATGTCTAAGCCATCTGTGAATCATTCAGCTGTTTGTGGGGGAATGCGGGATACACAAAAAGGTGGGTTGGTAAGATTGGGCCCAGGAGGCCGGAGGAAGTGGTACTCGGAACAGTGGGTCAGCTCTGGCCATACGCAAGCAAGGCTTGGTCACCAATGGTTGGCTCTAAGCCTGTTAAAGGGAATAGTTCACCTTTAAAGGTTTTGAACTGAGATAGCAGATTTGTAGAGCAGAGAAAAAATGGGTTGTAGAGAAATAATCACCTCTTCTAAAAGGGGCCCACTAGTCCTGTCTCGAAGTTACTTACAGATAGTTAGAAGTTACTCAAAGTTATTGCCAGGTGTTTGGCGTCAGTCACATGACTTAGACCCAGGATTTTGCTTGCATTGAAACTATTGTTAATTATTAAATGCAATGATAAATATATTTAGTTGATGTGATGATGATTTCAGTTGCTGGCACTAGGTCCTCAGGATCAATTTTTGACGCATCATTTTTTGTATCCAGGCCAAGTCAAGATATGGGGGAAAATGACCGATTTTCAAATGGCAATTATGAAGCACTGGACAGTAGTGATGGGATAAATGCAGTGACCTAGGATTGGAAATTTTGGGTGTAAAGCGACACCCTACAAGATATAATATTCCACTCCTTTTGCCCAATTTGAAGGGTTATTTTCACTCTTCTTCACCTTTGAGATTATTTTTTCACTCATTTATATATGTAAAAATCCAGAAAATTGATCAAGTTTTGTTTTATAACAAAATGGGTACATTCTTGAAAAAGACTCTTTTTGAGGTATAATTTTTCACTCTTTTCCCTGATTTTTAGTTTGAATTTTTCACTCTGCACCCTGGCTTTAAAGCAATCCTAGGACACTGGATAAATGGCACATGAATCTTTGCATTGTGGCTCATAGTTTAGTTTCAGCCACCCATATAGGTAATAATGATCTTGGAAATTGATGCAATTTAGCTTTAAAAGTGCACCATTTTTTTGAACACTTGGCTCACCATAATCAATTTTTTGACTCAAATTAAAATCACTGAATCAAAATATTGATGCAGTAGCAGAACCTATGAATATATTTGTTTTTAATAGAAATTACTTTGTTCATAATATATGTAATGTAATAACATTGCAAAATAGTCTAAATTAAATAAGAAGAAAACAATTGAATATTTAAAACCGAAAATCATGAAGACAAAAGAGACAGAAACCATATTTGAATTGTAAGTTGCCACTTGCCACACCATTGCCAACGTCTTACTCTTCCCAGAAAAAAGTAAAAAACTTACGCATACAGTTTCTCAAGTTTGTGACCCATATGCATGGAGTAAACAGTTGTGTGTAGATGGTATGAATTATTTTGTGAACTGTCTATTTCTTATAGTTTATTAAGTGTTTTTAGTGAAATGTTGTCAATAACTGCATCAATTTTTTATCCTTAAGTACAGTGCCTATGACAAGCTCTGCCGCTTTGCATACAAAACTGATGCATCAAAAAATGTATCCTGAGGACCTAGTGCCAGCAACTGATTTGGGTTTCAGGGCGCCTCAACTATAAAGTTATGTGCCATGTGGCGACCATTATATTCAATATATTTAGTTACCACCATAAAAGCCCATTAATATATTGAGTTACCACCATAAAAAGCTAGATCAATTATATACATGAATCAATGAGTTTCTTTGATAAAAAGTGACCAGATAAAAGTTTTAAAAATAATTAAATTAAAAAATGCTCAGATTTACCATTGTTTTCCTATAGCGGCAAAAACATGAGGGACCCAAAAGTGCCTTCGCCACAAAAGCATGTTCACCCATTAAAAAATGTTCAGATTTACCATAGTTTTCCCATTGCAGCAAAAACATGATGGACCCAAAAGTGCCTTCGCCACAAAAGCATGTTCACCCATGGTCACATCGTCGAGCTCATACGCCCTAATCTTATATATATCGCCTTGGTTATTACTACCGCCAAAGTTTTGGGGAGCAATTTTTCCCCTGCAAAGGCCTGCTAGTCCTGTGTCAAAATTACTTAAAAAAGAGTTTATTATTCAGCTAATTTTTTTATCTCTACAAATCTGCTATCTCAATTCAAAACCCCATGTTAAAGGGGTTTTCCTATATTTCATTTCAGAAAAACGTCAGGAAAGGATATTTAGTTTTACATTTAGGAATTAGGTTTGTGATATTTGGATGCACCAAATTTTGTGACAAATTTTGGCACATAGTGGGTTGCTGAGGTGTTCAGTGTAGTGCAGGGGTGGAAAAATAATTGTTTGTTGGTGCCATGTATATCAACAAATTTTGTACTCCCCAACTGTGACTGGAAATAATTATTTTTTTTGTACTCCCAAGGAAAAAAATGAATGAATGATTGATTTGCACAG